>CAUYSK010086893.1:0-34790 GCA_963575035.1 Avahi laniger | reverse complement strand
ACAGCATAAGGAAAGAGGAGAGCAGGGGATCAGTCATAAAACAGGTTGGTGTTTTTTTAGGAAACTTTTAAAGGCAAGTCTGGAATGGTAGATGCTATGGTCTGAAAGTTAGTGTCCCTAATCACTAATGTGATGATACTGGGAAACAGAGCTTTTGGGAGACGATTAGGTCACGAGGGCAGAGTCTTTATGATGAGAGCTAGTTTACCCCTTCTACCATGTGAAGACAACAGTGAGAAGGCACCATCTATGAACAAGAAAGTGAGTGCTCACCACACACCAAATCTACAGGCACCTTGACCTTGAACTTCCCAGCCTGCAGAACTGTGAGAAATAAATTTCAATTGTTTGTGGGCTTCCTACTATATGGTATTTAGTTATAGCAGCCCAAATGGACTAAGACATTTGGCAATTTGACGACACGGAGTGGTTTGTTAAGTTCTACTAAGTAGTATGTACCTTGTCCTACAGGTGAAAGGGAAATCTTTTAAAACTTTTTAAGACTAAACTTGGTGGCTCATGCCTGTAATCCTAGCACTTTGGAAGCTGAGATGGGAGGATTGTTTGAGGCCTGGAGTTTGAGACCAGCCTGGGTAACATAGCAAGACCCTGTCTCTAAAAATTTTTTGAAAATTAGCCAGGTTTGGTGGTGTGTGCGTGTAGTCCCAGCTACTTGGGAGGCTATGGAAGGAGGATCACTTGAGCCCAGGAGTTTGAGGTTACAGTGAGCTATGATCACGCAACTGAAACTCCTGGGCAACAGAGTGAGACTCTATCTCTTAAAGAAAAAACCACACACACACACACACACACACACACACACACACACACACACACGTGCGCCCGCGCGCACGTATAGCCTAATGATTATTAGGAAAGCAATACAAAAATAATATGTTAATCAAGACTCAACAAAATCAAATAATGGCCCTTTTCTTTGTAGCTAATGAGTAAATAACTAATGAGTACAGTACTCTTTATTTAGAAATTATAGAGTATGTTCCACGTCTTTTTATCCAGTGAATTTGAAGACAACACAGTTTACACTCATATTTTTTTTTCTTAAACTATATTGTTAATAGAAGTTGTTGAGCTCAGCTTCTGAAGTGTTTTATTGTATATTTTAGAATGATACTTCTAGATAACCACAGTAGGTTTTATCATCCCCTGGTGAAAACATGGTAATTTCTAAAAAAATACCACAAATTTTCACAGAGCTCATTGTTTTTAAATGATTAAGTATAAAAATAGATGAATAAGCTGTCCAGTAGAATTGTACTGGGTCCTTCAATACTTCTCAAAAAGAGGAGATTGAGAGAATAAATGAAAATTAACATTAAAGAATGGTTTTAAGCACCATCGACTTGATAATATTTTTTAAATTGTATGGTTCATAACCCACTGGATAGGAGGAGACTAAAATGATTGCTTTGACCAAAATGTAAAAACTTCAGATTTTCAATAACTCCTTTGGAATTCCATTGTATCTCAATAAATCTATTATAGCATTTACCACATACTCTTTCATTTTTTTATCTACTATTCTCCCCTACTAGACTAGAACGTCATCTCTTTGTACTGCTATCTAATGTAGAACCTGAAACAAATAGGCACCTAGTAATCGTTGAATGGATAGATTAATGCAGGAACAGACCTCAGCAGCTTGATCAGAGTAAAGAGGAAAGTACATATCAGATAGGTTGACAAAGGATTAGACTCTTACTTGTTTGGAGTTGGTTAAATACAATTTTGCTCCCAGATTTAAAATCTGCAGTTTTACCAGATCATCTTCATTAGTGAAGCTTTTAGCCATCTTCCTTAAAACATCAGGGGCAATTTTAGGAACTCGTTCACAGTTCTCTCCAATTAGCCAAAGAATACTTGCTCTAGCCACAGGAACCTAATATTAGAAGCAGATTACATAGTTAGAAATAAGATAATCATACTCTCCTTAATATTAACATAGAAAAGGTTTTAAATATTATAAAGGTTTTATATCTATTAATTCATTTAATGTATAACCTGAAAGTGTTCTATATTCATGAATTTTCTTTAGTTACCAAAAAATAAATACACAGAACATCTCATTATGACTGATTTCAAAGATAATTCCTTAGAAAAGATTCGGAGAGTAAAAACCATTGATCTAGAATCTAGATTCTGTTAGAGACTGGCAAATTCTTGGACCAAGTCTGGCCAATCACGGCCCTGTACTTCTGTTTGTCTGTTGTTGCTTCTGCGCTATGATGGCACAATTGAGTAGTCACAATGAAGACCTTAAGGTCCTCAAAGCCAAAAATATTGACTAGTAATTTATAGGAAAAGTTTGCTGTCCCCTGCTACAGAGAGATCAACAGTTCTCACACCGCGATGCCCATACAAATAATCTAGGGTTCTTAGTAAAAAGGCAGGTTTCTGGTTATCAGCTTCAAGATAGATTTCTGGGCCACAAAAATAGTATATTTTAAGAAACATCACAAGGGATTCCTGAGAAAGTTGGTCCACAAACCACATCTGAGAACCCATGGACAACACAGAAAAAGGAATACATCCACTGAAGACTATGATTCCAAATCAAAACTATTGTTGCTCTCTATCTATTTGTGTATTTGTATCTACAGCACTGGAAATATACCAAACTGACAAGATCATCCAGGTCTGCTTATAAAATCATGAATCTTAGTCTATTATTTGGTCAACAAAAGAAATAAGGATAAGATAAACTTGTCCAATATTGCATTTTGGAATTATATATTTTTAATAAAGTACATTTCAATATAATTTATTTTCTTAAAAGTCACTGCTTTGCTACAAATTGGAAACTTTCCATCAGTACCATTAAGACCAACATTTTAGAGTATGCAGATTAGTTCTATTACTATTTGCTTATTTGTAGCCTCCTCTGTACCAAAAGGAATTCGAGAGGGTATGTAAATTAGTTTCTGTGAACATTTTCACCTGGCATAGAAAATTTGATTTTCATAATAAATGAAAGGGCAATAGCTATCATTAAAAGGTAGCATCACAAGAAAAGATAACACTTTTTATGAAGTCCTTTTACAATTTCTCAAATAAAATCCTAATATTTTCATATAGTTTCATAGCTATACATAGTATGGCTATTAAAGAAAAAAGGGAAAATAAGGACCTTTCCATAGCTAAAATTTTATCTCAATATCTCCCATCTCAAATTCCCTCAAAACACTCATTTTATGAAATATAAAAATATCAAGATATCTCTAAATTGGGGTTTTCACCAGAATCAGAAAAATCAAAAAAGCTTTAAAATAAAAAGTATACAGTTTTGAACATTATAACAGCATCATCTTAAAATTAATGTTTAGCATAAGTTTAGTAAGAAGAAATCAGTATACTTATGTAATAAAAAAACGTCTAAGAGCTATTACAAATCTATTCATGCAGTGTGATAAAATTGATACCCTTACTATATACTGATTTCTGGAAACAGGTTATTTCTAATGTTCCAAAGGTTACACTGCATTAAGACCTTACTCTCAATTTACTATTTTAAATTGGGCTAAAGAATAGTAATTGAGTGGTACATTAAATTTTCCAGTATAGAGCAATTCAAGTTGCCTGCCATAATGAAAGGTACTTCCAAATAAGAATATATGGGCAACTTTAGATTTCAGTAATGCTAGATTTATTTATTTTTAAACATTTTATTATATACTGCCAGTATAAAAACTAGAATTCAATGACATATCACAATCTATTACCCCATCTGAAGTAATTTTCTTCTGGTAACATTCTTTTGCAATTAAAAAGACAATCCCAAAAAGAAATAAGGTTTTAAGAGATTGTTTATATTCATGAATATACTAAGATTAAAATAAAAATATTTGAATACTCTAAAATTCATAATGCATACAACATTTAAAATATAACTCTTTGAAAAAATTAAAAATCAATAAATTGTAATGCTCACAATGAATATCTCAAGGTGGTGGTGGTGGTAAGGATAAGATTTGGAGTTTTCTAGGACTAACCTAATAAAATTCCCAAGAAAACATTTTAAAAACTTAAAAAACTTCACAACAAGAAATAAGATCAATATAAATAGATTGATACCCAACTCTTGATAATGGCATTTTAGTAGCAAGCTTAGGAAACTGACAAAGCCAGTATTTTTGTACACTTGACTAGAATCAGAATCCTAAGATTTTCAGATTCTAACCCTTCCTCCCTCCCTCCCTCCCTCTCTCTCTCTCTCTCTCTCTCTCTCCCAGTTAAGCTAATAGGGCTCTCAGTTACACTACTGATACTGTGAACCCGTGGCTACCACTTTCAAAGATTTGAAGCAAGTAAAAAAACTGCAAGTAAGAAAATTAGTAATTTTGTTATTCATGGTCTTTTCAACCACAAAATACAACAGGAACATTGAACTAAACCAAGTTAATGATGTCCATTTTCCCCACACATACACACAGACATACACACATGTACAGTCATACATATAATATTTTCATTACGAAGCTCTGTTTGTCAATATTCTCAAAAACAAACTGGATTGTAAATGACTTTCCTGATTCTTTACTCTAAATGCCCTTAGCAAGTGATTAAGTGCACTTTTCAAACTTTCTATTAGAAGGCAGTTTCAACTGCCATTTTAACCCATTAACTTGCCTGCAAAAACAAATAATGACTCCTTGCCCACCACAGCAGTTACAGAAAGACATCTAGAAAGATTTTACAGATCATTCTGTAAACGGTTCAATTTAAAAGGTATTGTGTTTCAACACCAGCCCACTGCAGTGCAATAGTCTAAAGCAAATCTTACAAAAACATCAATTTTATTTATTTAAATCTGTCAAAGGCAAAGCCAGTAGACAGCTAAGCAAACTGCATACCCACAGCAAATCAGATTCAGTACTGTGTATCTGGACTCAATATGCACTAAAACTTAAGCCTGAATTACATTAGGGTGGCAGGACAAGGGTGGATAACTTGTGAAATGGTAGGTGTCCAGTGAGGCATCTGGGCAAGGAGTACGTAAAGTGCTATTTCAGTATTACTTAGCAGTCTTTATAGAACACCCTTCAATTGTTCTTTTATAATATGAAATCCCCTCTTGTCCCATCAAACATTTGTGAAATCTTATTAGAGCAATCCTCAGGTAGTATGCATCTTATTCTGGAAGGACTTTACTGGAAAACCGGTATTTATCACAAATGAAAGATACTCCAAAGGATAAAATATTCACAATCAGAATATGTAAGCTGACTATCCTATAGACATAAATCTATTCAATTTAACTGAATTCAAAAAGTAAAATAAATTTAAATTTTAGTTTTCATATTTTCAACTACATCACTTGTACTAAATCACCAGTAAAAGCAAAGCTTTGAATACAATAAAATTTATGTTCTCTTACCATGTGGTAGACACTGTTTTTGAGGACTTTATGTAGTTTCTTAGTCAATCATCACCAAAGCCCTATGAAGTAATCTCCACCACTATCTGCACTTGAAATATGAGGAAACTATTAATAGAATAACAAAGTAGTTAAGAATCTTGCCCACATCTCACAGGTTATCAGTGGTGGAACCAGAACTCAAGTTTGAGTCCAGAATTCACATTGCACCACTTGGGCAGAGACAAATGAGTAAGGTCAGCTAGGAAGAATACCAGCCAGCAAGCCAATAAGATTGGTTCTGATCCCAGACTGACTGCGTATGTCATGGAGGCAAATAACTTCAACTGAATGGGCCTCATTTACTTAATCAAATTAAGGATTATTCTTTTGTCGCCCACTCTTCTGCCACGTTGTGCAATGGCTGCCTTAAGGCCTCCTGCGGCTTCCCCAATAGCCAGACTTTTCAGGACAGGTCTAGGACATCCTCTTGCCTACTCCTACACCCATGCATGGTAGGGCATTTCCCCACTTCCTTTCACCTCGTTTTATGAACAGGTAAAGTGACCAAAGTGGGAAGAGGTCTCACTATCACTTCGTTCTCCCTTCTCCCAGAGGGTGGATGGGCCCAGGTTCTGCCCTGCTAACGTGGTTTATGTACCAGGGGAAAATATGCTCAATACTATCCTCTTGTTCTTTGACACTAGTCAGATTGGCTTTTCCTAAAATTGCAGTGGTTTAAGATACCACCACTGGGTATGAGGGTGAAACACGTAGATATTCAGGAGAACAGAGGTCTCATCTAAGGCTCATCTTTTAAGGCTCACATTTTAGAATTCTTTGCCTGCATTTAGGAGTTATCAGGTGCTTGGTCAGATCAAAAAGCCCTGCTTTTGTTTCCACGTGGCTTTTGGCTTTTGTTCCTCCACGAATAGCTAGCTTTCTTGACTGTTTAGAACAGAGAGAGATTCTGAGAACTCAATCATGCCTCTTTCCTAACTTTGAAGCTTACATCTGCTATATCCCTCACCACCTCCTGGGGTAACTTGTGCCTTTAACCCCTGGCCATTTTTAGGGTTCTGCACAACAAATTGTCTTGCTTCTTGCTCCCTTGTCCCACTGCAAGCACTTCAGCTTCCTCAAACATGTTAGATGAGTAGTAACAACTCATTATCAGCTTTTCATCCTCTCCAAGTTCAAATTTGTGCTGAAGAATTGCATGTAGCTTTCTTGTAATTATTTTAATCTCTCCTATTATCGCATTCCAGGTTTGTCTACTTTTGCTTCCTCTCTTTGCCTGACTGTAATTAGGAGAAATTTCCCATTTTATTTTCTTTCCCAAGGACCAGATTTAACATGTATTTATCAATTTCTACTTTTTCGTCTGGTATTCTATTTTACAACATTAACTTTGATCCCCTCTTTTTAGGTTTTTATGATTTGTTTCATTGTTCTTTTTCAAATTCTTTAGAACAAATACCAAGCCCTTCTATTTTTGATCTCCATACTTTAAAAATGCTGGCTGGGTGCAGTGGTCCCAGCTGAGGCAAGAAGACTGCTTGAGCCCAGGAGTTTGAGGCTGCAGTGAGCTATGATCATGCCACTGCACTCCAATTTGGGTGACAGAGTTGGACTCTTGTCTCAAAAAAAAAAAAGCTCACATTCATAACTTTAGCCATATCCTAGACATTTGGAAAAAACACGTTCTTTTTCTAGGTTTTATGGAGTTAGTACTTATTCTTAAAAACTTTTCTTTGATCTAAAAGTAAATTTCTTTACAACTAGCCTGGTACTCTTTTAAATTATTTAAATCTAACTTTATTGCTTATGGTCAAAGAATGTAGAATCTTTAAGTTTTCTTTAAGCCCAAATACATTCTTGATTTTTTGAAAATGTTTGATAGAAACACCCCTAAAAGTGGGTATATCTGTTCAAGAGATGTAAGGTTTTTGTTACATTTACTAAGTCAGTTTTTATTCTATTGCTTATTTTCTCTGTGTCCTTACTTATATCTGTCTACTAGGAATATGTAATATGAGAGCAGTATATTGAAGTCACCCACCATAAATGTATTTTATCAATTTCTTCTCACATTTCAAATAGATTTTTCCCTTACATATTTATTTGGTTGCCATATTTTGTGTAAATAAGTTTATGGTTATTAGTTTCTTTGTAAATTAGCCTTTTTAATTTAAAATGTTCCCTTTTATCTTATTAAATACTTTCAATTAACTCTAAATCTTTCTTATTCATATTTGCTTAATATCTCTTTCCCTATCTTATTTTCGATCTTTATCATTTAAGGTGTTTTAATTATTAATGGCCTGTAGCTAGCTTTTATTTTCCATTTCAGTTTGAAAGTCTTTCTTTCAATGAGAGAACTCAGTCCATTAATATTTAGGGTGGGACACATTTGATGTTATCTCTTCCATCTTACTTTCATTTTTAAAAATTTATTATTTATTTTACATTTCTGTTTCCTTTCTTTCCTTTTATTTATCTATTTTTTTCTAGTTTGGTAAAGTTGCTATTTGTTCTTTTTTTCCTCTTTCTGAATTTGGAATTCCCACCATACTTCTATATTCTGTTAATTGTTATCTTCTGACAAAAACAGAAAGCAAAAAAAATAAGCTTTGCTATTTAGGTCTGTAAAAAAGTATTTACTTGGTTAACAGGCCAAGAATTATTGTGGAGAAACTTGATGCAATCAAAAATATCTTCTAGTCCCAACACAGAGATACAGTCAAGTGGGACAAATTTTTCTTCCAGGCAAATCTGAGATTTGCCTGACATAGGTCTCATATACACTGTCACAGGTTTTATATATAAGTAGCTACACTCCCCTGAAGCCCTAACAAAAACCCACAGTTTTCACCCTAAGATAATCTATTTTTACCTTACTACTTTTTTTAACACAAGATGAAAATATTATAATTTCACTGCCTCTACTCTCTTCCTCCCACGAGATCTTCAAAATCCTTCTGTTCTGACCTCCATCTCATTCTATCCTTGGGTTTTCCTATTATTTAACACTTTTAGTACTAGATTATTAGAATTTTCTTCATATTATGTTCCCTTCTTTTTTAAGAGTTCTGATTTAGCACTTTTATTAGACATTCCTAGTCTATCGTTATACACTTAATTATGTGCATAAATACATACATATACTCATGTATCTCTATTCTTTGTCTTCCCCAATCTAGAGTTCTCTGTGTTTGTTCATTAGCTATTGGTTAGAAAAGTGGTTCTTACTGGGGGCTGTATTACTTCCACAGGCAGTATCTAAATATGTGTAGGAATATTTGTGGTTGTTACAATCACTAAAGATATTACTGAATTTGATGCTTGGAGGATAGGGATGCTAGATGTCCATCTCAGTGGACTTGAGGAACAAAGTTTACCCTTTCAGTTCCCATCAACAGATTATTGACAAATAATGTCAAACATCTGTTCTACATTGGGGCAGACTCAGACCATGTCAATCTAATTCCCAATTTGTCAGTGACTAGGGGGAAGCAAAAGGAAGTAACAATAATAAAATCCCGGCCAGGTAAGTGAGTAGGTATGTGAACTGAACACAGAAAAGAGATGACTCCATAAATTTACACAATTATTTGTCTATTAAAAAAAATATTTAAAAGATAGATTATAAATGGAAATGAGATATAATGTATTCATTAAGAAAGCAGACCTATGTGACCTTGAACGAATTACTTAGCCTCTTTGTGCCTCAGTTTTCTCATATGTAAAATGGGAATACTAATAGAACCTACCTTGCAGGGTTGTTATTATAATTCATGATTAATATTTTTAAGATGCTTAAAATAGTGTCTATCAAATGATATGCACTATAGGAGTTATGTTAAATAAGGAAAATATAAAAGGAGCAACAAGAAAGCTTACAAAATTTAAACCTTATCATAGTTTGTCTTCTTCAAAAACATTAAATATAACCTTGACAACAGCTTACCCTAAGCTCTGTTCTAAGTGCTTCATATGCTTTGACTCATTTATTTCTCACCACAGAGCTGTAGGGTTTTTAGTACTACTGTCCCCATTTTAAGAATACAAAAACTGGAGGGTGGAGAAGTCAATTAACTTGCTTAAGTTCACAAAGCTAGTAAAAGGTAGAGCCTAAATCTGAATCCAGGTCATCTGGCTTTCAAATCACTTTCTTAACCCCTCCATCTCTCATACATAATCTTTATGAAAAGTCCTGGTTTTGATTATCAGAATCAATAATAACAGAAGATATGGGCTGGGCATGGTGGCTCATGCCTGTAATCCTCGATCTTTAGGAGACCAAGGCAGAAGAATCACTTGAGGCCAGGAGTTTGAAACCAACCTAAGCAACATGGCAAGACCCCGTGTCACTACAATAAGAAAAAAAAAAATAAATAATTAGCCAGGCATGGTGGCGCATTCCTAAAGCCATAGCTACTTGGGAGGCTGAAGGAGGAGGATCACTTGAGCCCACGAGTTTGAGGTTGCAGTGAGCTATGATGATGTCACTGTACTCCAGCCTGGGTGACAGAGTGAGACTCTGTCTCTTAAAAAAAAATATGAGTAGATATGAAGACAAAGTGACTATCTGGTGAGATGTGGTGGAAGTTCAGATGCTGAGTGAGTTCTGTGAGTCTTTTCATTCCTAGCTGTTAGACAAATGTATAAACTGCCCCACGAGCTTTAATAATACCCTAAAGGAAAGAAAAATTTTGCCACCAGGGATATTTAAAATTGATCTTGACTGGTGGGCTCTAAACCTTGTGATCTATTACCTTTGACTACACAAATATGATCCCTCTGAAGCGACTCAGAGTATAGATTATCCCTTCCTCAAAGAAAAATAATACACTCCCCTCTAAACTACAACTACATTTGTTATAGAACATTAATTGGCAAAACTTTAACCAACCCTCAAGAGACAGGCATAGCAAAAAACAAACAAAATGGAGTAGAAATGGTTGAAGAGTTTGAAGAAAAACCAGGGGAATGTGGAATCACAGAAGTCATGAAGCAAGAACATTTCAAAAGAAAGAAGTGGTTAGTGAAATCAAATGTTAACAAAAGATCAAGAAAGATACAGACAGAAAAGTATCCACCAGATTTATTAAGAAGGAGATAGCAATCTTGGAAACGGCATAATTAATGAGGTGCTGGGGAGTCAAAATCAGACCAGGATGGGTTGATGACTGAATCTGAAGTAAGGGAACAAAATTATTTTCAGATAATTCTTTCAACAACTTTAGTTTTAAAGGGAAGAAGAGCATGAAGACATAGCAACAAACACTTACATGGCGCTCCTATGTGCCAGTCCCTGTTCTAAGAGCATTACATATACTAATGTAATATTTACACCAATAATGTAATGTAGGTCCTTTTACTATCATCATTTTACAGATGGGAAAGTGAAATAGGGAGATTTTAACGTAAAGACACAGAGTGGTAAGTCGTGGAGTCCAGACTAATATTTGTTGTTTGATTTAATTTTTTTAACATAATTTCAGATTTACAGGAAAGTTGCAAGAAGAATAAAAATAATTTCTGGATACACTTCCCCCAGATTCCCCAAATGTTAACATTTTGCCACATTTGTGTTAGCTATCTCTCTAGGTATACATACACATTTTGTTTTCTTAATCGATAAAATTGTAGATATGCCCTTATTCCCCAAAATACTTTAGTGTAAACTTCCTAAAAAAAGGAATGCCCTTACCCAATCACAGTAAAACAATTTTAAAATCAAGAAACTAAATATTTAACCAATACTATTATCTAACCTATACATTTTATTGAGATTTTGCCAATTGTTCCTATAATATCTTCTATAGAAAAAGAAAAGACAAAATTATGTGAGGCATAGTATTGTCATGTTCTTTTTGTCTCTTTTAATCTGAAAAAGTACCTGAGTTTTCCTTTGCATTTCATGACACTGACATTTATAAAAAGAGTACAGTTATTTTGTAGAATACCCTCGATTTGGGGTTATCTCATGTTTCCTAACGATTATATTCAAGTCATTCGCTTTGGACAGGAATGTAATAGTCCTGATGCTGATTTCTTTTTAGTGTATCATATCAGAAGGCACATGATCCCTTTAATGGCAATGTTAACTATGTTCATTTGGTTAAGATCGTATTTGCCAAGTTTCTCCATTATAAGTCACTATTTTAACCTTCAGAATTAAAAAGTGCCTTAAGAGGATATACTTTGAGACTGTGCAAATATATTGTTACTCAAATTTTCACCCATTAGTTTTTAGTATTTGTTAATAATTCTTGCCTGAATCAATTATCGTTGTGCTAGTTGGCAAACAGTGTTGTTCTAATTCCATCATTCCTTCTACATCTACTAGTTGTTTCTGAATTGTAAGGAAGAGCTTCCCCTTCTCCCCTATTCAATCACTTATTCATTCATTCCAATGTAGACTTAGAGATTCTTACCCTATGCCATGGGTTATGATCCTTTTACTATTATTAATTTTTTTGCTGAAATTGGTCAGCTGGCAGCCCCTTCAAGATGGCTCTTGGGTCCTTTTGTCATGTCTCTATCACTCTTACTTTCCTGTTTTTGTTTGATTCAACAAGATGTTCCAAGCTCATCTTGTTCTTTCTTTACCCTAGGTCTGAAATCAGCCATTTCTCTAAGGAATCCTGGTTCCTTTAAGTGGAGAGCAGTATTTAAAAATGAAGATCCACCCATAAAAAGGAATGAAGTACTATATTCTATAACATGCATGAACCTTGAAAACATGCTAAGTGAAAAAAGCCAGAAAGAAAAGGCCACATAGAATAGGCATATCTACAGAGATAAAAAATAGATTAGTGGTGGCCAGGGCATAGAGCAAAGGGAGGCTGTACAGTTTCACTAAGGGACTTTTTTTAGGGGTGATAAAAATGTTCTGCAATTACATAGTGGTGATGATTGCACAAGCTTATGAATATACCAAAACCTAACAAATTATCTACTTCAAAAGGGTAAATTTTATGGTATAAATTATATCTCAATTAAAAAGAGAAAGAGATTGAGCTACAAGGTGTACTCACTGGTACTGGGTTATTATTGTTTCCAGGCCATCTCAAAGGACAGCACTGGGAAATAGATGCTTGTATTTTCATTTACACATTCATATGTGACACATAAATGTGTATATATACTCACACAACACCTAGCTATCTATATTAAAAACCCATGAAGCTCACACTGCTATCTCCAATTCCAATCTAACACGGCAAGTCTCATTCTATCCTTGCCCCTTTTTAGATTTGTAATTACCTTCCTACAACAGCACAAAATCTTAGACCGCAATTTGAATCCAGTTCAGTTCTTCTAACCACTACCACATACTGAATAAAATTCAGTAGAATTCAGCAGACATCTCATAACTGATACTCACAGTGATACTGTCCAAGAGTTTGGCCATATGTTTAATAATTTCACCATGTTGTGCAGGTTGCATTTGAAGTAATTTCTTTATAACAACCACACTTTCAGCAACAACTATTTCTGAAAAAGACAAGAGATTATTCATATTAAGTATGTGTAATTCAAGTCAAATGCAACATGCTTGGTAAAATGTAAACGTAAATTAGCAAAATATTCTACATGTCTTAAAAGACCATGTGAAAAGAATAACCATGAGTGTGTTCCCAAATCTGGGGGGTAAACATCTGTCTTAAGTAGAAAAGAACCTCTGTTGCTGTCTCCTAGTTTCTGTTACCCACTTCTAATCCCTGCTTCTTTAGATCAGGAAAGCAACAGAGGTTAGATTATACTGCTGACCATAGTGTTCTGTGTCTTTAGCTTTCAACCAGAGCTCTGAAATATTACTCTTTGATGCCTACCAATTATATAGTGGTAATCAAATATCTACAATCTAAACAACATTTCCCTTATTCTATAGAAAACAGCAAGCTAAAAAAATTTCCTTAAGTGATATGTCCAGAAAAGTGAGTAGTAAAGATTAGCAGCAGCAGGAAAGATGTTACTGTAGAAACAGCATATAAGAATGGGACTTGCGAGCTGGATTGTCTCTGTTTGTCCCATGAGTTCACTCTTTCTTTCTCTCCCCAGCTCTGTGCCCTCAGAGGTCCACCTGTAGACTACATCAACCAGACTCCCCTCCCCCTGGCTTCTAGCGGCAATAGGAAGCACCAGCAGGAGATCTGGGGAGAGAGGAGAAAATATTTATTATCCTATATCCTTCCCCTGCCAGCCTCCCAACTATCACATGCAATCCTCTACTGAAGGTATCAGTTCCTGTGAGTGGCTCTCTCCTGCAGGGTGTGGTAACTGCGCATCCTCCTCATGCCCCTTCCCTTCAATCCTAGGTATGGTAAGGGCTTCCTACTGTTGCTAGCCTGCTAGCCCCTGGGTGCTACATCATACCTTGTTGGTTTCCCTTAATCCTGCCCACACTGTATAAACAGTTCCTTCATTAAATTTTCTTCAATTCCCCTTTTAAGTGTGCCATCTGTTTCTTGCCAGGGCCTTAACTAATACAGTAACTGCTACTGGAAGTGGCTAGGAAGGAAATCCTCAAATCGGAATTATGGGATTGAGTTATCATACTGAAGTGGCTAATCAGTGGTCCAGTTACTTTTGGGTGGCACCAGTAGAGAAATGTAATATAACTAGTTTGAGAATCTGACCTTATGGAATAAATCTTATATAAACTATTATAAATGCTACCAATGTCAACAAAATAAATCAATATTGCCTTTACTTATTATTTTGACATTTTATTAATAGGTCTTCATAAATATTAGAGATTCCCTGGTATACACTAAAAAGGTTTACTTTAATATTATACTGGAAATATCATGATTTGTGTCCTGTTACTTTCTCTGAAAATTATTTTATCTTGCTCTCCTTAAGAATATAAACAAAATTTATCATTCTAACCATTATTAAATGTATGTATTTCAAACTGTATAACTTTCTCCATGGCAATGAAAAATTAACTAATAGTTAACTAACATTAATGCTTTAGTTTACAAAATTATGTCATATTTAATTTTCTTCTCACAATAACAAAGGGTAGATAACCTACTATTATCATTTTAAAGATAAAGAGAGATGCACTGGAATTATGACTTTGTCCAAAATTCAAACTCAGAACCAGGATGTACCATTCTACCTATAATAATGTTCTAATTTTCTGTTTATTTATATACATATATTTTATTTTGATTTTCACTATTATATCTTTGGTCCATTAAAATAAGCCAATGTTTAAAATAATTTGCTCCTTAACATTTTCAAATCAACACAATTTATTCTGCTAAAATGCTGTTAATTGGAATTGTGTTTTATACTACTACTTGTAT
Organism: Avahi laniger; assembly: GCA_963575035.1. Classification (NCBI taxonomy): domain Eukaryota; kingdom Metazoa; phylum Chordata; class Mammalia; order Primates; family Indriidae; genus Avahi; species Avahi laniger. Next base: position 20,087 of record CAUYSK010086893.1, on the reverse strand, counting down.
TAAATTTGTACATTTGTTTGATTTCTAATTATATTAGATATACATGCACTTAAAGTCATTATCACATTAATATAAAAAGTGTGCATGGGAAAAAAAGTGAAAAGATGAGCAATACATTAACAGAAGAAAACTGCAAACATATAACTAACAAAAATTAGCATCCAGAATATATATAGGACTTCCAAAATTAACAAGAGGAAAACAACCATCAAGAACTCTAACAAGCATGTAATTGGAGTCTCAGAAGAAAAAAAAATTTTTTTGAAGAAAAAATTAGGGACAAAAAAATTTTTTTGAAGAAATAATGACCAAAATCTTCCCAAATTTATTGAGTCAAATTCAAGCAGTTCAGCAAAACTTAATCATAAATTGCATAAATTCAGAGAAAGCTCTGCCTAAATATATTGTACTCAAACTGCTGAAAACTATGAATAACAACAAAAAAATAACGTTCTATATTATTATGAGCAGGTATTACTTCTAAAAAGACTACTTCTTTGTGCTATGAGAAAGACAAGGGTAAATCAGAATGAGATCCTGTCCTCATTAAGCTTACACTCTAGTAGAAAAAATAAAATGGTTATGTAATTACTAGCAAAGCAATATATGGTGAGTATAGTTTTTAAGAATCCATAGTATAAAAATCAATATTTTAAAAATGTATTATTGCAAAACTAGCCTAAGGAAAAAATGTTACATTATTTTAATTATCCATAATACAAAGGCAGGATTGGTTATAGTTGAAAGATGTATTTGCAATATTATACATCCTTTGGAGCTATATTATTTTTGTATTGTTGCTGTCACAGATTACTACAAACAGAGTAACTTAAAACAACACAAATTTTCATCTTACAGTTCTGAAGTCAGAAGTCTAATGGTTTTTATGAGGCTAAAATCAAGCTGTCAACAGGGCTGCATTCCCTCTGGGAGTTCTAGGAGAGGAAATCTGTTCTTTGCCTTTTCCAATTTCTCAAGGCTGCCCCACCTTCCTTGTTTCAAGGCTCCCTCCTAACAATCACATCACTCTGACCTCTGCTTCTGACATCTTCTGACTTTCCTGCCTCCCTCTTTCTTTATAAAGGCATTTTTGATAACATTGGGCCCACCCGAATAATCTCCTCATCTCTAAAACCTTAACTTAATCACATCTGCAAAGGCACTTTTGCCAGATAAGGTAACATATTCACAGGCTCGGGGCATTAGGACCTAGGAACCATTGAGGGGCCGTTATTCTATCTACCACAGGTTCCTTCTCATTCCCTTCAAGGAATTCCATACTACTTTTCCTTTATGCTACCTTTTGGTTTCCAAAGCCCTAAGCACTGTGGTGTTGCCCCACCAGAAGCGCAAAATGATCCTATGTGCTGGACCTGTCCTAGCTTCCTCCTTGTCCTCAACTAAACTTAATAGACCTAACTCTAAGAAATACAGTGTACTATTACACACATTTTCCAAATGAGGAATCAGGTAGATTAAGTAATTTACTCAAGATACCATCAACATTGAAACATAGATAATCTAGTTCTACATGTAAGCAAATAGCTGGCAACAGAGTAAGTGGACAGTATATGGGGAGACTATAGTATGCTTGTTTTATATTACTATCTCTTTTCATTAGACTATGAGCTCCATAAAGGCAAGAATCTTTCATAAGCTAAATGAGTACTATATATTAATGTATTCAACATTTATTAAATATCTCAACTAATTCATGTCCTCAGTAAATGCTTACTGAATTATTAAAAAACTAAACAAAAAAAGGTCTTCCACCGCTAATCCTTTTAGTTTACAGAAGATGGCAATAAGGTTATTCAGACAAGCAAATGTTGCTAATATGTTACCTGAAATAAATTATCTTAGGCAACTAAATCATCCTAAGTCAACTGAAATGCAGATTTCTCCTACTAAACGTCCTTAAAAAATTTGCTTATCAAATTAACCTTAGAGAGTGACAATGGACTATTTTAGGGCAAGCTTCGAGTCTGCTTAGAAAAGTCCTCAACAACATACACATACGCAAAACTACAGATCTAAGAGAAATAGATTAAACATATATATAAAACACTGGAGTCTAAATGCTGTCCCTGAAGTTTAAAGATACATTATCTAAAGAGACAATGGCATATCAATTTCACTATAAAATCAAAGAATCACAGATTCTTAAAAGTCACAAAAAATCTTGCAGATTTTAAGGAAACTAAGGCTACATTCATAGTTATTTATTTCAAAAAGTAGATCTTTTAATAGGAAGTGGAAGGGGCTCTACTGTTAAACTTAAAAATACTATAAAATGTTCTTTTATGTTACTGATTTTAATATAATCTCATTTGTTTTACCTCTTAATTTTATTGAGCCAGATTTCCACATTACAAAAAAAATGCAGCAAATATGATAAAGAGATAATTAATTGGGTATTATAAGTTAATGATGATTATACAACCAGAACCTGGACAACGCAATTTATGTTTGTTAATATTCGAACTGCAGGGAAAAAAATGCATAGTTATAAAGCGTTTTGATTTACCAAAAACAAAAGCCTGAACATTAAAATATCAGATTTTAAATTAGTAAATCTTCCTACTCTTTGTGAGTGATTACATATAATATTGATCTTCCAGTATCTAATTATAAAACAATCCATTCTTCCCTTAAAAGTGCTATAGGGGTAGGACATTTATCTTTTAAATCAAAGTGAATAAAAATATTTTTTGATAAGTTAATGTGTTATAAAGCTGAAGCTTTAAAATCCACAGCTTGAAATTTTCATATTAGAAAAAAGAGTCAAAAAAAAATTGAGAAAAATTGAATATGTTTTGTATTTGAAAGAACTAATCAGTGTTCTAACTAGTTTCCGGTGGGGGTTTTTTTTTTTTTTGGTATGTTACTAAATTGTAAAGAACAATTACTCTGGTAAACTTTGGTTCATAATTTTTAATATTCTGGAATTACCTTCCCAAGGAGTGTATTTTATTTGGTCAAACAGAAGTCATTACTAAAGATACGGGAAAATAAAAAACATGGTTTTACAGTCACATTTTAAAGTGTGACATAGAAACAGAGACAAAAATATTAGTCATTGTTAAAAATAAGGATAGATAAAATGGATGACATTTATCATCCTATCTCCCCTGCTACTTTGTACAGACAAAAAATTTTTTTAAACTATGTCCTTGATGATTTTTGTTGGCATTTATCTGAAATTTTAATACTACATGTAGACAAATATTCTGTCGTAACATCTTGAGTTTACAGGTACAAGTTTAAAATTTTATGTTCACGACAAAAATCAATGTTATTTAGGAATAAATTTTCTTTCAATTTTTTTCATCAGAAGTAATTTCAACAATGTTACTGTTTTTTAAAGAGGTCTACATGTGGGAAAAGATAATTAGGAATAATAGGATTATTGTCATGAAAAGTTATTTTTCAAATAAAATATTAAAAATAATCAATTTTGTTATGTTTCATCTCATGTCTATGTCATATGTGCCTGTATCTAGACATAACATAAGTATATATTTAAAATTCCACAATAATTTCAATGATTTTACACAGGAAATTATGCTTTTTCAAAAAAACCTTCATTTTAATCAAATATACAATTATAACAAGTCTTCTAAATAAATTATTTTAAAGGTAAAAGTTGAATTGTTTTTCTTTCTCTAAATGGCCCCATTAATTCTAAAGTCATACCTATAGAAATAGCTGACACTTTAGCACAGAACAATATAAAATCTAGATTACATATTTTACTAGATATTACCTATAGAGTTTTACCAAACACTTAGATATCGTTTGGCTTAAAATATGAAGCTGTACCAAATTGATGGTTTTTGAATCTAGTTAATCTTTAATATAAAATTATTAGATGAATTTCTGGGGGGAAAAAACATTGAAGGTACATGGTTAACGCATTTTTTGATCTAGCCACTGCTCCATGTTATAAAGTCATTTGCCTGCTTTTAGCACCCTCTGCAGGTGAACCAATATTATGCACGACTTATACGTCATTAAAAAGCAGTAAAATAGAACCTTTGTGCAAAGGGTACAATGAAGGTGGTTAAACTGTCAAGAATTAAAACAAACAAATTAAACTTTCTTAGTTCTGTTGAGGCAAAACAATGCTAGCTAAATTATCTAATTTACTTAAGAAAACCAGAATGTGTGCATTTATGTTCATTTCAAGGATAAAATGCCACTTATTGTGACTATACTAATGACATATCGGAAAAATTAAAATGCAAAGTTAAAAAAGGTTACAACTTACAGATAATACCAAAAATACTCAAATTACAAATCACTTGAAAATAAAATGAAACTGTCAACTTACCATTCCTGTTGGACAGCAGACAGACCAGGCCATTGAGGCACGTATCAGTGACTTCTGAGATATTGGTTGCACATCTGCCTATAGTCTGAATAGTAGCTGCTGCAAATTGTTTATCCTGGCTTTTCACATAGGTCTAGAAAATATTAGTTCAATTCGTTTACATGTTGGTACTATGAAGTGAACCAAAAATCCTATTATATTAAGCTCTGTCAACATATAAGAATTCCAGAATACATAATCTTCTCATAAACACAATAGGAGGCCCGACTGATGACTTAGATTAACTTAGTTTTGTTTTTTTACTTAAAGAATGTGCCTATAGAAGCAGCACATTTTCAAGCCAGGCTCATTCACCTGTGGCCACAGTGGCTTTAGACTCCAAAACAGACAGTAGGGAGCAGTCACCCAAAGACAGCAATTAGTTTAAGTGCAAGGTTGAAAGAGATGATGAGAACTCTCTCTTTGGAGGTTTCAGTTCATTTAACCAGCAGCATCTGTGAATCTATGAAAAAAAAGGGTCACTTTTTCAGAGACACTAGCTCTAAAAATTGGGAGAAAAGGAGTAAGACCAGTATGCTATTCACAAACATTTTACTTTCAAGATGGTATCACAATGGTTGCAAAACCCTAACAATAGCTACAGTGAACAGCATTTCAATAAAGACTATAAATACTCAGTTCACAATACAATATCATACTTTCGAAATAGCTTTTCTTTAAAAGTATACTTTTAAAAACACTTTAAACAGCATGTTTATACAAACTTAAAAATAAAAAAATCACTGATTAACAACTGAATGTTAAAATATATTTACAAAATTTATAACAGTCCTAAGACAATTTCACTTTGGTTAGAACTTTCCCAATTTAAAAAGTAAGCTTTCATTGTTAACAGAAACAAATGTACTTTTAATATGCATATTTATATTTTATATATTATATATACATAGGATTTAAAATCCCATTTTCAACTGAAATTTTTTAAAAAAACTCCCAACCTCAAATGAGAAGTACACAATTTAAAATTAACACTATGGTTATCTAAAATACAAGAGAGATATATACATTTAAATGGTGTCTAAATGACAAGTGGGGGAGAGAATCTAAGAATAGCTGAAAAAAAAGGGACAAATTTAGTAAGAAAGGGACCAAGAAGGTGATTAAATATGAAGAAATAAATAAATTAAACTTCCCTAGTTCCATGATGGTAAGACCAACTATACTTAAAACTGTTCCTAAATAGATTACCCAATTTCCTCAATTAAAAAAAAATACTTATGAATCTTTAGAAAAATTTCCTATTTTACTAAAAAAGTTATTAAAAATGGTGTTTAACTATGAACATAACATATAAACAGAAATAAAGTACAAATTTAGACAATGATAAAAGTGAATATGTGAAGAAAGAATATGTTTAAAAGTTTGACTAAAAAATGGGCCTTATTAAATATCCTGATCCTAAATGAAACAACTAGATCACAAACATTCTGAAACAGGTCTAGTGTGTGACCTCTATACAACCAAACACTTTGTTAAGATTACCTAAGATTCCCTTCCTACAATCCCAGGAGAACTGACATAAGCAGAAAATAGACGGGAGAAGACAACCAAAGAGATTACATAGGACAACAGAAAAAGGGACAAGAGCAAACATGAAAACCAAAACTCAAAGATTAATAAATAAATAAAATATAAAAATGAAGTAAAAATCAAATTCAGCAATGATCTATAGCTAATAAGATTACTGGATAAGAACTTAAGATACTACATTTTTTGGCATATAAGTGGGTCTCCAAGACATCTTTATTTTATAAGGAATTTTTTTAGAAAAACACATAGTATGAAAAAGTAATCCAGTTATGAAAATATATATCATGGACATGCCATAATATTCTACTATTCCTCAAAAAACTTTAAAACCACAAAGCTAAAAAGAAATAAAGGGTCTATATAGCTATAAAGAAATTTAATATGGGCTTATAGAAGAATTATGGCAACAAAATAAATCTATAAAAGTTAGGCGTTGATAAAAACTCTGTGACTAGTGTGCAGAATGTGGAATGTTTTTGTTAAGAAAACTGTCAATGAGATGTAAAACTCATACTACTGACATAAAGTTTTCTATCGCTGTGCTCCACCATTGAGGCTTCAGAGATGACCCTTCCATCATAAAAGGCATCATGTCCATCAAGTAATTTTTGAATAGTATTTTTTTGGGAAATAAGCTAAGAAGCAATTCATCCAACAGCATGTATGGTTTAAAAATACAAAAAAGAAAAAAAAGAAAAAGAAAAACAAAAACTACAATTAAAAAAATCATGGTGGGTTACTTATAAATCAAACGTTTTTGAGTTGTACATGAGGCTAAAATTGTACAGTGTCTAAAATAGTGATAGGTCAATCGAACAGGGACAACCAGGTAAGAAATGAAGCCATTTTCATGAGTGCAGAGTACAGACAGGACTACAGATGACAACAACACAAAAGGTAACATCCTTTCCAGAAATGAAATTTCAAACAAAGTTAAAATCAACGTCTTTAAAATACTATGAAAACATGAAAGGAAATATTATTCCATTTCCTTTAAGTTATAAATTTGTAGTTAATGGTTATCATTAAAAATTTATCAATTTCTCAGTTGTCATTCTTGTCCCAAATCACTATTTACATAATTACATATTTCTAGATTGGGAAAGATACAGATTTAACTTAAGAATTGAACATATGTTTTAGAAGTTATTTTATAATTAGCATTATACACATACCTGAAATTCTCGAAGAAGAGTTGATATGTTAGCTTCATTTGCCAGGTTTGTCAAAATTTCAAGCTATGGTAGAAAAAAAGAGAAAGTAAAGATTTTAAAACATAAGTAAAAATAAACTTAATAAAGCCTAGGCATCTAATTAAAAGGTAATTTCTATTTTTAAAAAATCACACTGTCACCAATGTGGTGAGGCATTATACCCTTCAAGGTGAATTTAGTCTGTCTTCTTATGCCAATAGAGAGACTAGACAATTACTAGTTCTTAAAAAATAATTAGAAAGAGGAGACTCCTACACCTTACTCATTGTTTGTCCCAACTTTATATCTAATTAACTTAAATAATTTAAGCTAGTTTAATTTTTGCCTTTTGTTAGTAAAGTTAGAAAACAATTTGCCTTCCATCTAATACCTGCTTTCCAGATACCATTTGTCTTGACTTGTTCTCCTACATTCTACCATCCCAAATACTTAGACATTTTAATTCCCTCTTCTGGATTTATAGATATAATAAATATGTAATTATAAGTCCATCTCCAGTGGGCTTGCAAAAAAACTTTTTTTTACTCATAAAAAAATAGTTAATCTGAAGAAAAGCAAGGAAAAGAAAAAAGGAAGAGAACAGATGAGACAAACAGAAAATAAGATGTGGATACATAAATATACTCATATCAATAATTACATTAAAAGTAAATGATCTAAACATTCCAATTAAAAGGCACAGATTGTAGAAGGAGTTCTTTATATATTCTGGGTACAAGCCATTTATTCAGATACATCTATTGGGAAGGTTTTCTCCCAGATTATGGCTTAACTTTTCATTTTATTTTGGTGACTATATTTTAACTTTTTGAACAACTTTTTAAAAATAATCTCGATCATACAAAAAGTTATATGTATAGCATAAAGAACTTTTTTTTCTCTCTGAACAATTTGAGACTATAGTTGCCAATCTGATGCCATATCATCTCCAAACACTTATGTATATTTCCTATAAAAAAGGACATGTTCTACAGACCACAATACAACCAAGAAAATCGGGAAATTAACACTGATGTATTACTTCTGTGCAATTGTCACTACACATTTAGGTTTCATTAATTGTCTCAATAATGTATAATGACAGGATCCAGTTCAATATCCCATATTATATTTAGTTTTCCCCTTCAGTCTGAAATAGAGTCATGAAAGTCAAAAAAAACTGAGAAACTGAGACTTTTGATGATTAGAAACCAGATTTTTTATAAAATGTCCTCCAATTTGGGTGTGTCTTAGATTTTCTTATGATTGAACTCAGTTTCCATGTGAATAATACATAATTCTAATATTTATTGAATAGTCCATCTTTTCCCCATGGGTTTGTAATGTCTCTTCTACTATACAGTAAATTTTTACTTACTTTTCTTTCTAAATATCATACTGTTTTAATCATTATAGCTTTATACTCCTAACTTCACTCTACATTGTAGTTATCTTTCTCTGAAAACAACACTCTTTCGTAATCCCTTGTGTCAGCATAAACTGCTTTTCACCTACTCCCAATCCTTCAACCTCCCAATCAACCTACCAACAACAAAAAAATTGACAATGTCATTCTTTTAAGATCCTTCCAAACATCATCTTTTCCAAAGCTTTCAAAGAATTAGTCTCACCTTTCTGTTTTCACAGCATTCAATTCAAATTGCTGTATCACTTAAAAACACAGTGCTAAAATTATCTATTTACATGCTTGCCTCCTTCGGCATGAGTTATCCAAGGTGTAGGCAGCATGTCTTAACTTTATCAGAATATAACATAGTAACTATTAATAGTACATACAAATACAGATGAGAAAGTATAAAGAAAAATCCTTAAATGTATCAGACTCCATTTTTCAGATGCCAGAAAGTTATAGCACTATCTCTGCAAAGTAAACATGTATTAGGAGTATGTGAAAAATGAAAACATACATACCTTCAGTGTCTTGATCATAGTTGGATCAGTTGACCTAACATAGAAACTCTTCAAATAAGGTTCGAACATGCCCTAAATTATAAAAATAAATATATAAATACATTTATGGTACTAATATGTTCATTTTTCTGTTAATTATGTGCCCTAATATACATACCTTTCTTTGAATTGACATAGTTGCTATATTTTGTAGGACAATATACTGCACCTCCCTAGAAATTAAAAGAGAATTTTCACTGGGTATATTTTCCAATGAAACATCTTTGAGTAAACAGTATAATAATGAAAAAGAATCAGCAATAAGTTACATAATAAATTAGAAGTGATTTGTCATGAGGAAGAATTAAAACCAATTTTATAATAATGTACTCTTAAAATACAAAGTCAATATTGTATCTGCTTTGAACACATACAAGGAAGGTATTCTTAGAGTTAACGGGGTAAACATGACCACAATGCTAATGTAAACTCTGACTGACGGCTCATCCTGTCACTCAATCCTGCCCAGAGTGAAGGCCAGATTTAAAAAGCAGTCACATGATATTTTTATTTATATTTTTATGTCCAAATATATAATAAATGAACTGAATCTGGTATAAGGTTTCATGTGAAAGATCCATTCCAGATCTTTCTGATACCCTCTGAACTGGCCAAAGAAAAGAAAAATTATTTGAACCGATAAAAGAGAAAAGAATGACTAGGTATAAAGACAGGAGGACCAGCAACACAAAGGAAATGGCATCTCACTTGTTACCAAGGAATAACAAAATCTAGTCAAGGGCTAAAGTTGAGTGCTAAGTTCTAGTTAAGGGCAAAAATAAATATATACCTTTTTCCCCCACCCAGTTAGTGGAAGTAAGCACTCAATGAAAAAACAAAATTTTTAATTTAAAACAACTCATTATTGCAAAATATCTAAGGCATGCTAAATAGCTGAAACAAAGTTACTCTTAAATAAAGAAAACAAACAAAAAATGTCTCATCTTAAACTTGAAATCATGTTTCTCATGTTACATGTCATGGGAATTCAGTACAAGTGTTTTGAATTGTTGACCTGAACCACTGAATTACAAGGAGGTAAAATTAAAAAGAAGGTGGCGTGCTTCCTTGCTTTCTATGTAAATATCTATAAAAACTAAAAGAATATGTAATTCTTTAAAATCAATAGCTATTAAAAATATAGCTCTCTTCACATATGTGGATAGAGGGAAGTATAACTCAATGGAAATCAAACAGGGGGAGGGGAGAAGAGGGGATGGGCAAAAACCTACCTAAGGGGTATGATTAACACTATCTAGGGGACAGGCACACTTATAACCCTGACTCAAGCATTACAAAAACATACATACATAACCAAACATTACATAACCAAAAACATTTGTATCCCCATAATACTTTGAAATAAAAAACTATATATAGCATTTTTTTTTGAAGAGAAGAGTTTATTAATTTGCTAGCATATGAGGAGGCTGGCAGACTCTTGTCTCAAAATACCAATGTCCTGTTTCTGTATAGCTCTCTTTTTAAAATAGAGCAAATCACAGTAATTAAGTCAATCTGATAGCACCTCAGTATAGTTTTTCAGCAATTCCAGATTTACTAAAACTCCCAAACATCATTATTGTCATACCTAAAAATATCAAACACTAAGCTACTAGTGACAGCATATACTACTCTATGTCACAAATATTTTCAATCTCTTTGGGCTAAGGTTAAAAAATTTTCAATGTTTATCATTAAGTTTGAGATAAATGTTATAAATCCTTTTATATTGATCCCCGTAAGTATGAAATCTTATTGATAAAATGTAGTCAGAGCTACTTATTAAATGCCTGAAAGATAGATTATATTTGTTCAAACATTACTTTTGAAGAAATAGAAAAAACATATATAAAATATTGACTTACCTATTGCTACGAAGTAAACGCACTAGTGATTTAGAAATAATTCCAGTTTCAGATTTTGGTGCTATGTGCCAATACAGCTGAGCAACTGCCATAACCACCTAAAAGATAAAGCATGAAAATAATAGGAACTAGAAACACTAGAGCATTCTATAATTTCAAAATACATTATTAGATATTGTTTCTTTTAACTCATACAAAATTCCTGTGAAGTAAGATAAAATATGTTATTATTTGTAGTGAGTTGAAGAAGTCCCCCCTTCAAATTTTGTCTGTCCTCAGAATGTGATCTTATTTAGAAGCTGGGTCTCTACAGAAATGATTAAGGTAAAGACTGAAATGAGACCATGCTGGATTCGAATAGGCCCTACATTCAGAGACACAAAAAGACACAATCTTATAAGAGACACAAAAAGACACAGAGAAGAAGGCAACGTGAAAATGGAGGCAGAGATTAGAGTGATGCATCTACCAGCCAAGAAATGCCAAGAATTGCTAGCAACCACCAGAAGCTGGGAAAGAGAAGCTTTCTCCCTCAAAGCCTCCAGAGGAAACCAACGCTGTTTACACCCTGATTTTGGACTTCTGATTTACTGAAATGTGACAATAAATTTCTGTTGTTTTAATCTACCCAGTTTGTGGCAATCTGTACGACAGTGCTAGGAAACTGATACATGCTCAGAAAACAGATGTTAAATGAACTACTCAAGATGTGACAGCCAGTATGTGGCAAAGCTCAACAAGACACTCAAAATTCCATGCTCCTCCTAGTGCTGCTTCTACTGCTCTGAGACTAAGAATTTTTAAGGATTGTAAGCATGCCTTTCAAAATGAAGCCAGATACTTTAGCATAACGGTAAAAGTAGGCTGAAAGAAAGAAAAATCAGCACATTTAAGTTATAATGAAAGGAACTCCATTAAAACAATACATCTACAGCAGCATTTGAAATGATCTTATTTTTCAAAATACAGACCTTAAAAATAGTCTTTAGTTCAAAGCCATTATAAGGGTGATTAGAGTTTCTTTGTCTCAAAATATACGAGTACTGTGTTTCCCCTAAGTGCCTTTACACTTAGATTCAGAGTGACAACCGCAGAGACATAGCTATAGGACAGTAGGCAGCACATGAGAGTGCTTGAGGTAAACAGAGTTTCTTCTGAAACTGAAAAACTGTATTGTAAAAATTACAGATTACAGGGTCCTAAATTTACTGTTGTTTGGCATTTGTTGTACTTTTCCACAAGACTGATTATGCTTTTAGATATCAGTCGAGAATTTTAGGAGTGCAAGAATATCTCATTTCTTCACTTATGATCTACAAAATATGCTTTAATTATAGAATAAACTCTCCTAAATTTAAAATCTTACAAAGATAAAAGAATCCCAATTAATGACTGACCTAATACAAGGTGACAGTCATTTGTAAAAATATTAAAGCACATAGCTAATTATTTAGTATATGACAGAAAAGAAAATTGAAGCTTAATTTTAATGTATTTTATACATCATAATTAAATGCTATTCCATCACAAATAATAAGTCCAATCCTACCGGCAAGAACATAAACTGTACTCTCTCTATATGTCAATGTTTTTAAAATTCTAGCTTCCACTTGGTATGTCATTCATTCTAATATATTAGGGCATTCCAAAATCCAAAAGGACTAAACAATCTTCTTTTTCCTTAATATTTGTAAATCCAACAGTTTAAAGTTTCTTCTAAACTCAAAATTTGAAATGTATAGGCTAAGTTATAAAAGCCAAGAGGAAAGCTCCCAAAACTTCAAAATCCAAAAAGACTAAAAATATATAGCCTCAAATACATTCCACAGTTATATCATGTATGTTCATAATAAAGTACAAACCATATTTACTTTTCTATTCTTAAATATTCACACCACTATCACCTTATTTTAGACTGTTAACATTCTGTTTCCAGCTTCTATCTGCAATTCAATCTATATAGCAATGACTAAGTTTTCTGAAACAAATTCTCAAAGTCTCTCCATAAACCTGAGTATAAGGTTAAGAAAAAAGTTATTCACAATTCTTCAAAAGTCAGCCTTTACTTATATTTAGCAGCATCAAAAAACAGGGTACCAAAATATACTAGGACACAAAGTAAACTACCTCGATTTGTTTCATCATTTGAGAACAATTTTGAACAGTAAGTACTTGAATTGTAAAATCAATTTCTAAGACAAAGATAAATTAACAGTGATTCAATCATAAAGCAGAGTTTTTAGATGGCAAACTGCAGCTACCTAACTAGTGTCTGGCTAAGTTAGGGCACACTAAAATAAAATCATATTTGACAACATCAGTGGAATAATATTTTTGTTATGACCGAACATGGTTACTGAATAATGATTTGGAAACAATTATTAGGTGTATGATAAAAACTGCTGCTGATTACTAAGATACACAAAGTTGTAAACTCTAAATTCCCACGAATCAGAAAACAGAAAATAATTCAAGTTCCTCGTATTCAAAGTTTTCCCTAATATAAGAAAACAATTCATTAAGAATATTTTCTTAATTAAAAAAATTTTAAGAAAATGTTTAACTTAAATTCATCAAGTCTTTAGATGTAACGTCCAGTTAACGGGAAACAAAGGGTTTAAAGAATAAATTAAACGACATTATAAAAGCAGCAACCAGACAAATTGAGGACATTTTGCAGGACTTGAGAGGCTTTAAACAATTTAACAACCAGATATAATGCATGAGATAATGGTTTGGATAAACTATCTAAAAAGGACAATTTAAGATAAATTGGTATTTTATGAGATGAAATTTTATTGAAATAGGTGGAGAGAACTGACTAGGAAAAAAAGCAGCTTAAAAATTACTACACATGGTAAGATTTTTATCTTGGTTAAAAATATATATGTACATATACATGTGAATATATGTATATTTATGCAGACAAAAAAAGATCTGGAAGAAAATGCACTAAGATATTATGATTTCTGAGTGATGAGAATGTGATGTTTTAATTTTTTTTTAGTTTTACTAATTTATATTTTCTAATTTTTTATTGTGTACATGTATTCTTCTAAAATATAAAAGGTTATTTAAAAAGATGTCAAATATAAAAAAACCTTAGGACTCAAAAAAAGATGATTTTTAGTTACTATTACTACCAATGTAAGTTTACTATGTATTAGGTATTACTTTTGTTATACTTTAGTTTCTTAAAAATTCTGTCAGATAGGCCGGGGGTGGTGGCTCATGCCTGTAATCCTAGCACTCTGTGAGGCGAGGATTGTTTGAGCTCAGTAGTTCGAGACCAGCCTGAGCAATAGCAACATTCTGTCTCTACTTAAAAATAGAAAGAAATTAGCTGGACAACTAAAAATACATAGAAAAAATTAGCCGGGCATGGTGGTACATGCCTGTGGTCCCAGCTACTCGGAAGGCTGAGGCAGGAGGGCTGCCTGAGCCCAGGAGTGTGAGGTTGCTGTGAGCTAGCCTGACGTCACAGCACTCTAGCCCAGGCAACAGAGCAATACTCTGTCTCAAAAAAAAAAAAAAAAAAAATTCTGTCACGTAGATAAAAACATTATGGACTCTTAAACACAATGGAGTAACTGAGAAATATACAGTCCTTGCATAAAGGCTAATATAATCTAATTAATTGAGAAATGACTTGGGCTCATAACTTATATTAATAAAAAGCCAATTAACAAAACTATAGAAAAGCAAATGAAGTCCATTAGGCCAACAACTACCAAACCAGGTATTCTCATCAAAACCTAATTCTGTATACCTGGAAACACTGAAGGCTGAAATAAATTTAGGCATTACTTTCCAGAAATTAGTTCTCTAAATGTATAGCTTATATTTCACACTGTATTTCCAAATATGCATTACAAGTGTTTGGTAAGTAAACAAACAAATGCTCCATTAGCATACATACACTCATTTACTAAATTTACATGCTTTTCATTACTATTTTTAAAAATCTGTGAATTATTTCTTAGAAGGATTTTAACATACCGCTGCATTCCTGCTCTGAAGTAAAGGCTTTGTATTTCTAATCAAGAGTCTGTGGTCTGGATCCATAGCATATGTCTTCTTTCTTTTGTCGGTCTTTTCCTTCTGTTCATCATCAGATTCATAGAAATTCTTTTCATTCTCTTCTAGACCATCATCCTACAATAAAAGAAATCCAATCCCAAGATTAGTTCACACTTTGAATAACAGCTCAAGTGATTATACAGTCAAAGAAAAATTTTTTTTAAAACATCTACAATAACATTTTACTGTTATAATGTACTACTGTTGGGGCAATTTCAAAATATTACATAGGCCTGGCACAGGGGCTCATATCCAGTCCTAGCACTTTGAGAGGTCAAGGCAGGAGGATAGCTTGAGCCCAGGAGTTTGAGACCAGCCTGGGCAATAGTGAGACCCTGTCTCTACAAAAAAGTTAAAAAAAAAAAACAAAAAAAAAAAACTTAGCCAGGCATGGTGGCACATGTCTATAGTCATAGCTGCCTGGGAGGCTGAAGCAGGAAGATCACCTGAGTCCAGGAGTTTGAGGTTGCAGTAAGCTACGATGATGCCACTGCTATTGCACTCTAGCCCCAGCAACAAAGCAAAATTCTGTCTTCAAATACATACACACATACATATATACATATTTTTAAAAATAAAATAAAAAATAAAAATATTATACAACTTATATGGAATAAAAGCCTTGATTTTTCTCTTATTTTATAACACAGTAACAGTGCCATAGATGATGTTTCCACTATATTACATAGTTAATCTTTGAATATTAAATCCCCATAGAAATACCTATAGTTTCCTACCTATAGGGAACACATGACCATTAGATTCTAACAAAGCCTGTAATATGACACTACACAAAACCTCAAAACTATTTCCATAAATTGTCAGTTACCCTATAACTAGATCAAAGAGTCAGAAGAAGGAGGAGAACTGTATGAATAGTAACATAAAGGAAATCATAATAAAGCTTGACAGATAAAAACTAGTGATTAAGTACATCCCTGAGGTGTTTGAAAAAAGTCTCAGTTTGAGATTTACGAATATCCATAAGAGCTGATTCCAGGTTTTTGCTTTAAATTCTTTATCTTCCCCAATAAAATATGCCTACCTACAGGCATTTAGTCCCCAAAATAAACAAACAAAAAGAACAGAAACACAATAATATTCACATACATCCAATTCAACTACTGTTTAGAGGTAATTTTTGTTACCAGGTATTTGAAACACACTTTCTGTTTCTGGGAAGATGGAATTGATATACTTTTTCTAATTTCTCTCACTAAATACAATTAGAAACACAAAACATTACGTATAAAACAAACATAAGAAGACTCTGAAAGGCAATGAGAAGAAGGAAGACTGGATAGGGACCTCAGGACCCAAAGAATGACATAACAGTAAGCTTCCTGAGTTTACTTTTTATCTCATCTCTCCAAGACCAGATGCTGGAGAAGCTGGCAACAAGTACAGAAAAAACAAACTCCCAAAGGACCAAGATAGGGGAAATCCAGCAAAACAGAAAACGTTTAGAAATAATTATTCTAGAGCAGCCAACACCAAAGAAAAAACTATGGCTCTACCCCCATTCCTACCGGTAAAGGCTGAGATGATGATCCTAGACTTTCACTCACACTAGGCTGTAATGTGATGCCCCAACCACCCCATCAAGGTGGTTTCAGAAAAGGCTGGAATGGGACCAAGATTTTCATCCCCACCAGGAGGTAATAAGAACCCTCTTGGTGTCAACAGAGATCAAGTGGGGTGCTTGGACTTCTAAGCCTACCCATTAGTGACATAGTGACCTTATTCCTCCCCACTGTGATGATGTCAGAGGATGACTAGAGGACAGTCAGGACTTGAAGCACCACACCTAGTAGTAACCAAAGCCATTCCCCCATACCATGGTGAGTATCAGTGAAAGATACATGTGGAACAATAATAATGAGGCACTTCTAGCCCTCCCAGACAGACAGCTATCAAAGCAGGACTAGCTGGGAGCTACTCTCATGCAAAGAGATACATTCAAATTAACCACAGATAAATAAAAATGGAATTCTAAAAAATGTTTAAATAACCCACAGGAAGACAACAGAAAAACAGAGAAATGAAGAACAGAGAGAACAAATGAAACAAAAAATAAAATGGCAGGCTTAACTCTGAAAAATCAATAATTAGATTAAATATAAATAAGTATACCAATTAAAAGACAAACACTGGAAGAGTAGATTGAAATACATGACCCAACTATATGCTGTCTATAAGAAACTCACTTCAAATATAAAGATACAGACAAGGTGAAAGTAAAGGGATAGAAAAAATATGTAATATGCTAATATTAATCAAGGAAACGCAGGAATGGCTATATCAATATTAGATAAAGTACACGTCAGAGCAAAGAAAATTACTACAGACAGAGGGGGACATTATATAATGATAAAATGGATAATCTACAATGAAGGTTATATATCATATAATTCCATTTATTTAACATTCTTGAAATGACAAAATTGTAGAAATAGAGAAAGACTAATGCTTGCCAGGGGTTAAGGATTGGGAGGGCAGAGTTAAGCATCCAAAAGAAAGTGTGTTTAGTTATAAAATGGCAACATAAATGATCCCATGATGGAAATAGTCTGAATCTTGACTGTATCAATGTCAACATCCTGGTTATATTGTACTATAGTTTTGCAAGATATTACCATTGGGGGAAACTGAGTAAGGGTTACCAGATCTCTCTGAATTATTTCTTATAACTGCATGTGAATCTAAATTATCTTTTTAAAAAAGCGTAATTGAATAAAATTGAGATAAAAATCAGTAAATTACTTAAAAGCAATATGTATGTATTTATGCATTGTCATAATAATTAAAAAATCATATAAAATGATTTAGGTTAATATCATTTAATGAAGTATTTTTCCCTTGCTAAGTGTCTGCAGATAATGCACAATCTTTACATAAATCTTGATATAAGTATCACTGGAAAACACTTTCAATGAAAAGTACAAGTTTTATACTTTTCATGAAAAGTACAACTTTCTCTTAGAAATAAGTATATTAGCTCAGTGTTTTTTAAATCCACAATAAAAATATTAAGAAATTATTCAAACAAAGAAAATTCACAAAATTTATAACCTTTGAAAAAAGTATTTTTAATAATATTCAAATTAAATTAAAAATTATTATATTATCATCTTCCTATGAATACATAATTCAAAATATACTAGTCTCTTAGCACTTTAAAAAAATAAGACTATAATTGAGATGTACTTTTATATCAAGGCCAGACTTGAGTGATTGTTCCTTTATGGAGCTCCAGGCCAAAGTAGTTTTTGTCTTTTGTTTTCGTTTTTCTTTTTCTTTTTATTGAGGAAGGGTCTTGCTCTGTCACCCAGGCTGGACTGCAGTGGCACAACCATAGCTCAAGTAATGCCCCTGCCTCAGCCTTTCGAGTAGCTGGGACTATAGGCACGTACCACCATGCCCAGCTAATTTTTTAAATTTTATGTAGAGATGAGGTCTCCCTATGTTATCCAGGCTACTCTGAAACTCCTGGCTTCAAGTAATCTTCCAGCCTTTGTCTCCCGAAGTGCTGAGATTATAGGCATGAGCTGTCATGCCCAGCCAAAGTAGTTTTATTAAGTGAGTTAGTAAACCAATAAATGATATGCAAATAATCAAATATTCTACAAAGCACTCACCTAAAATCTTAGGTTAATGTCAACCAAACAAGTGTTCAAACTCCACCTGAAAGTGATATGTGATGAAACTTCTGTACTAACAAACATGGTACTATAACTAGCAAATAAAATCCTCAATTGCACATAAAAAGCTGCTCTTAATAAGCATTTACTCATTCCATTTTTCTTCATTCTTAATTAACATATTTTATTAGAATTACATTATTTTAATGAAAGACACATTTGTACTACTTATTTTATTGTCAAATGTTTAATATTATGTATTTTAGTAAAAATATTTCAAAGGAGAAATTTCCTTTCATTAGTATCTTTCGCACATAAGATTCAAAGATCTTATATAGCTATTAAGTCCCACAAATTAACACTTAATATTATATAAATTATTAATATTATAATTTTCTAAAAGGGATTATTTGAAATAACATTTTAAAGTTTTAATAATGGGATTATGAGAGAAACATGGAGAACATGTTGCTTATAGCTAACATACTTGATAACAATTACTATTTAAAAGCATATTCCCCTCAGAGAAATCCTCTTATATTTTTTACAAAATTTCAGTTTGGTTCTACTACCGTGAGACCATTATGGCATACCTTTTTAAATCTGGCTCTATCAGTTACTAACTGTATGTACACACCAGCTGTACAATTCTCTATATTGGAACCAATGAAAAAAATAGTAATTGATAAGGGCTATTTTTTATCATGTTAATGAAATGAAGAAGATGAGGCTTCCACAGAGGATGAGAACCAAGCTTCAATAACGTATTTGAATCTGTATTAGTGCAGAATATGTTTTCTCAGGTTTTCAACGAGTCAGAACAGATACTAGCCCAAACAGAATGGATGCTAGATATATACAACTAGTACTGGTAACCAGGAGACACCAGTTCAGTATCATTGCTGCCTCTATGACCATGACAAATTACTCGACCTTTCCTTGTCTTCATTTTATCTCACTTTGTATTGATTTACTCATCTATAAAGGCAGTATTTATGTTGAGACCACGCCGTAGCCATGACTTCTGGCAAAGCGGAGTTGTGGCCGAGGACCCTTCAGAGAAGGCTCTCTGGAACCGGATGGCGAGCATGTGACCTACAATTGTGTGCCTTGTTTATTCTTGGGTTAATAGTTGTGGCATTGTTCTGGATAGGACTGGTATTGTTCACTCGCCCTACATTTCTAAATACTAAAAGAATATTAATAGTACATGTTCCACTTGTCCCCGCTAAAGAAAACAGCTCCACTGACGCAGATCTTCCCATTAACCCATTGAGCAAACTAATGTCATCTGGAGAGGATGTGGGATGGGGAGAGTTCTTAAACAAACTACAGGCAGTGGAATTACAGTGGCCAGCTTCCACAGAACCCACCATAAAAGTCCCAAAAACTACCCCTGGACCCCCTCAGC
>CAUYSK010086891.1:0-33784 GCA_963575035.1 Avahi laniger | reverse complement strand
ATTCTATTAATACATCCTGTTTTCTCTGAGTTTTATTACTATGTATACTTCATATAAATGAAATCATACATTTGTGTTTTTGTGACTGGCTTATTTCACTTTGTATAATGTTCTCAGAATCCATCATGTTGTGTAACATGTCAGAATTTTTTCCTTTTAATGGCTGAATAATATTTCATTGTTTTTATATAACATTTTGTTTGTCCATTTGTCTGTTGATGGACACTCAGATTGTTTCCACTTTTGACTACTATGAACAGTACTGCTATGAACATTTGTTTATAAGTTTTGATGTGGATTTATGTTTGCATTTTCTTGGAGATATATTTATCTGGGAGAGGAATTTCTGGACGATACAGTAACTCTTTGTTTAACTTATTGGGGAACTGCCACACTTCTCCAAAGTGGCTGTACCTTTTTATATTCCCATCATAAAGGTATGAGAGTTGCAACTTCTCTTCATCTTCACCAACACCATGTTACCCAGGGTCATCTTGAACTCATACCCTTAAGCAATCCACACCCCACCCTCTCCAGCCCCCAGTTTTCACCTCAGCCTCCCAAAGTGCTAGAATTACAGGTGGGAGCCATTGGGCCTGGCCTATTTGTCTTTTTATTATTGAATCATGAATAACTGGAGGAGCTTGTCTTATTTGTGTTTCAAGAAGAACTAAGTGCTTTTTCTGTATTGTAATTTTTTTCTTTATCCAGTGAAAGAAGGAGGACATACTGATTTGAAGTATCTGAATAGGAAACTGTTCCCTTTATATTTTGAGTTGATAAAATGCCCTAATTATGTCTTGTAAACATTTAATCTTACAGCTCAGCTTAATTAAGATGTATGAATATTACTTTGTATTTAAGGTACTTTTCAAAATAGCAAATGTGAAATATTGAGAACATGTGAATTATATTTTGCTTTAGTCTGTGTCTTTTTTCTTTGCAGATAACACAACTGTAGAAAAATTGAGAGCTATTTGTTTGGACCATGCAAAACTTAGTGAAAGCAACGTTGATCCATCTCTTGATGCTCTTTTCTTTGGTCCTTCTGCCTCCCAAGTTCTATACCTAACAGAGGTTGGTTTTTCCCTTTGCAAAGATATAATTTTTGCATGATACAATAATACCAAAAATACATTTAAGATTTTAAAGAAATATTTAGAAATAGGAATTTATTACCAGTGGTGAAGTACATATTACTAAAATTTTTTTAATGCTTTCTAATGTAGTCTACTTTTTGTTTTCAGGTAGTTTATGCCCTGTTAATGCCTGCTGGTGCACCTCTGGCTGATGGTTCCTCTGACTTTCAGTTTCACTTCTTGAAAAGTGGTGGCTTACCCCTTGTACTGAGTATGCTAATAAGAAATAACTTCTTACCAAATACAGATACGGAAACTCGAAGAGAAGCTTACTTCAATGCTCTTAAAATAGCAAAACTGTTATTAACTGCCATTGGCTATGGCCATGTTCGGGCCGTAGCAGAAGCTTGTCAACCAGTTTTAGATGGTGCAGACCCTGTAACACCGGTAAATTTTAAGAAATCTTTTAAAATAAGTTTGATTCTTAATACTTAATTTTTAAATACAAACTCAGTGGTTCTTAAGTAGGTAATGCAAACTGAATTCAAATGTAGCCTATTATCTTAGAGGTTTTCTTGTATTAAGTTATATTTGTATTAAAAGTATGAACATTGACTCTATTCCAATTTGAGATGACATTTTTGCTCTTTAAATCTTTCTTCATTTTCAATTGTTTGAAATCTCATAAAAACTTCACCTGATTCTTTTGTTAAATTATATCTAAAAGATACGTAAAGATGGTTCATTACAAAGAAGATTTCATTGCTGTGCTGCCAGTTTCTTTTCCTACTCCGATTCTTTGCTTTGCTGTCAGCCTTGATACATAAAACTAACAGTCCTCAACATATGCTTAGATTTGATGCAAAGACTGAGTTCAGTTCTAACTAAAATAGAATTTACTTATTTACATTATAAATGATGGTTTTACTAATTACTGGTTGAAGATAAAATGCTTCAGGATCTAGACCATTACATTTGGAAATATGTGAGATATTAATTTGATATTCTGGAATTATCCTTAATTTCATTTTGGGTGTGAAAATAGTATTGTGATTTGGTTTAAAAGTAAAGAGAGTCATGGTGCTCCAGTATTTCAATGCAAATATGATATCTGGGATTTGCTTCAAAGTAATTCTGGGGTTTAATTCTCGGAGAGTCAATGAAACAAGTTCAACCTTTCGTTAGTAATTACCGTAGCTAGATCATGGGTAATTGAATGTTTATTAAATTCTTTTCTCTGCTTTTCAATATTTTTGAAATTTTCCTTTAAAAAAAGATTAAAAAGAAGAAAGAGTAGTTTTGTACTTACAGATTTAGAATAGATATTTACAAAGTTCTGTCGTCATCCTGAATAAGTTTGATTGCTGTCTCTATCTTGAGTAAGTTTGTGTTGTGGGTTTCATGCATATTTAATAAAAAACTTAGGTTCTTGTTATGATCCTTTCTGTTGGAGCTTAATGCAATACATACAAGATAATTTTATGTATCTCTTCATATCGTTTTCCCTGTATATATTATTAAGAAATGTGTCACTGCAGGATACAGAGATACATAATAGCCTCAAATAACATTATAGTAGGGAGCTAATGTAAAATTGATATTTAAGATATGTTTATTATAGAACTATCTACAATAAATACAAGAATGTCACCATATAAGAAATAAAATAACTACTGAATAAAATTCTGAAGCTTTTCCCTCATGGATTTAAAAGCTTTTTATACTATTAAGTAAAACTTTGTGGTACCTTTTGCATATTACACTTCTGTTATTCCTTTCTTCACATAATGTTTTTCTATGGAGAGTTTAGAACAGAAGAATTTTTGAATAGCTGTATTTGGTTCTGCCAGTATAATACTAAAAGCAGTTATTTTTGCCCTTCAGAGCATTCTTAATCTTTCCTCTCAGTTTCTTGAGTTGAATTGAAGACGAACATATTAATGGTGACTTGCAGAAAACAGTCTCAGTATAGGAACAGCTGCCAAAAACTTTGTTGACATAAAAAATAAACTCTAATTGGATTAGTAAAATTCAGTTTGCAGTTTTAAAACAATATATGTAACTTTTCTACTCATTCAGTAGAATCTATGTATTATAGTATGTTCATAGCAGGTATATATTTATTATGTATCTCCTGTACACCAGATACTGCTAGAGATGCACTGTGAACCTGAGCTTACATAGTTTCTGTCTATATGCAAGTTAGTTTATTGGAAAATAATAAAAAAAGAGCCCAAAATATATTGGGCTCTTGTGTGCCAGTCACCGTGATTTATCTCATTTAATCATTGAGTCAGCTGTATTTTGTGAGTCACTCCTATTTCTTTCTATTTTGTAAGTGAAAAGTAACACCTAAATTAATGAAGTAAGTTCTTCCAAGGTGATTGAAGTGAGCTGAGATTTTAACTCAGTGAAGCATGCTAGCACTGAAATTACATTTTACCACCTTTGCTACATTAGCTTTTTATGCGAAATCTTTAGTATTGCCTGCCAGATTATCAAAAATTCATTAAAGGATTGTAATAATTAATATGTACCTAACATGAAATTTTAAACTTTTGTGATTAAAGTTGGAGAGAGGAACTGGAAGCCTTTGACTTGTTCAGTCTTAGGCTTTGCCCACCTGGTGACTGCAGTGACACCTCCCTAAACTCTTGCATTTCCTAAAACATCAATTTTTGTTTTTTTGTTTTGTTTTGTTTTGTTTTTTGAGACAGAGTCTTGCGCTGTTGCCTGGGCTAGAGTGAGTGCCGTGATGTCAGCCTAGATCACAGCAACCTCAAACTCCTGGGCTCAAGCAATCCTTCTGCCTCAGCCTCCCCAGTAGCTGGGACTACAGGCATGCCACCATGCCCGGCTAATTTATATATATATATTTTTTTTTTTTTGGCAGTACAGATAATTTCTTTCTATTTTTAAATAGAGACGGGATCTTGCTCTTGCCAGGCTGGTCTCGAACTCCTGACCTTGAGCTATCCACCCGCCTCGGCCTCCCAGAGTGCTAGGATTACAGGCATGAGCCACCGCGCCCGGCCTACATCAATTATTAATAAGACATTTTTAAACAAAACTTTGATGTGAAAATCAGGTAGGTGGGGATGATAGAGGATTAAACTGTGAGAGACTATAACATGTTTTTGGAATGAACATTAGAATTCAGGTGACAAAATAGCGTTGAACAAAATAGGAAACATCCTAAACACTAAAGGGGAAATAGCAAGAGATGTAAGTTTATAGATGTTTTTAAAAGATTATTTTAGTAACGGTTTTCTCCATCGTATTATGGTAGGAATAATCATCTGTTGAAAACGGGGACTGAAAGAAGGATGTGCCCAGAGGCATGTAAAATGTTCAGAATTAATGTCATTTTTGTAAGTGAAAGTGAGCCCAGGTGTAGAAACAATATTGAAGTCATCTCAAACTGGAGCTTGCAGAGTGATATCGTCACTCTGGGAGACAACTAAGAGAAATCTGTAGTGTTGGCAATATGGAATGATTATATGCAAACCACCATAAATTGTACAAGTAATAAGGGAAGGGATAACATACTGAGGAAGTGGTGATACATGAACAAATTATTAGGTTTTTTATGAACAAATTTTTGAAATTAAGTTATGAACAGTTTCTTACTTGAAGTGAAATGATTACCTTTTTTCAGATTAACCAAGTTACTCGTGATCAAGCAGTAGTGCTACAAAGTGCCCTCCAGAGCATTCCTAATCCTTCATCTGAGTGCGTGCTTAGAAATGTATCAATACGTCTTGCTCAGCAAATATCTGATGAGGTTAGTAGTAAATTTTGAAAGCTCTGGGATCTTGGGTGATCTATAATATAGTTATTCATAAATAAATAAATCTTGTCACAACTTGAGGCTAAATATTCTGCGATATTTCAGTCTTTACCTTCATTTAAAGTTTTATAAAGTTATATTTAATCTGTTATAATATTAGGGCTTTAGAAATTTTAAAATTTTTTGAGGTATAATTTATGTTGCATAAACCAGATCAAAATAAGTTTTGATAGATGTTTAAGCCACTGATACAGTCAAGGAGCAGAACATTTCTGTCAGTCCCCAAAGTTTTCTTGTGACTCTCTGTAGTTCTTACTTCTTTGTGCCCCTGGCCTCAGCAATAATTTACCTGCTTTTGTCAGTGTAAAATGGTTTTCGTTTCCCTAAATTTTACATAAATGGAATCACATCCTTTGTGCTTTTTTGTGTTTTGATTATATCAATCAGCCTGATTTTTTAAAGGTTATTCATGTTGTTTTATATGTTTATTCTGCTTTGAGTAATACTCCACTTTATGGTTGTTCCACATGTTTCAATCCATTCATCTGTTGATGGACATTTGGATTCTACCTAGTTTTGACTGTTGGGAATAAAGCTATTATGAAATCCATCACCACGTCATAGTACTTCTGAGGGTGTATATTTTCATATCCCTTGGGTAAACACCTTAGAGTACAATGTCTGGGTAATCTGATATTTCTGTGTTCTAAAATTTGTTACGAAAAGTAATATAGACCCCTATCTAATCTTAACCTCAAGCATATTTTGTGGGTTTTGCTGTTAAACTTATGTGGCTTTCATATGGGAAGTCATTATTTATTACTTGATGTTAGAAAACAAGCAATGGAACCAAGACAACTTTGAGTCTTACATCAGTTGAAGCATATTTACTTCTTTTACAGCCATTTCTGCTACTGCTTTTACAAAGAGAAATGTTTTGTTTTTTTGATTATTCACTCTAATAGTCTGTCAGCACTTGTAATTATTGATTTTCTTGCAGGCTTCAAGATATATACCTGATATTTGTGTAATTAGAGCTATACAAAAAATTACCTGGGCATCAGGATGTGGGGCATTAGAGCTAATATTTACCCAAAATGAAGAAATAACTAAAATTTACGAGATGGTAAGAATTATTACAGACATCTATTCCTTTTAAGAAAATGTTGCTTAATTGTCCATGTGACTGAATTTTCATCATGTGTCCCATTTTTAAAGACCAAGTCACTCATATTGAATGGTTTAAAATTAACTACTACCTATAGATAAAATGGGAGTATGTACAATTTTATTTTGAAAATGAAATACTTCAGGATCTTGCCATGAGACAACTTTCTTTTACAATTAATTTTTTAAACTTCTCATTGAAATGAATGTAGCTACACTGTAATATATATAGTCCCATTTCCACTAGTTATTCTTCTTTCTTTGTGGTGTTGTCCCATGTAAATTTTTGGTAATTGTTTTCGAATTAGGGCATTTTTAAGTATTTTACTTGGTTCCTATAGAATACTCAAAAGCAGGAGAGTATCCACCATTGAGGTGTTATTGCCAGCCTTCCAGTAGATTAAGGAAATTATTTACGGACATGAGACTGCGCTTACTTAGCTTTTTGATTTCTTATCATTATTTACCTGCCCCTGATTTCCTTGTGTGTTTAAACATGGAAAGTGGGTTATAGCATCAGTCGACTTCCCTTTTTGGAATATTTGAATGTTCCATTCCAGACAAGTATGTATTGGTTACATTTTGATGGATAGAAGCAAATTAAAAATTATTGGCTACCTACTTTAGAGCGTTTTAAGTTGCAGAAATTTTCCATGTCCTTCATGAACATTGATATAGTATGTTTGCTTTTTGAATAACAGGGCATTTTTTTTTTTTTGAGACAGAGTCTCACTCTGTTTCCGGGCTAGAGTGCCGTGGCATCAGCCTGCCTCACAGCAACCTCAAACTTCTAGGCTCAAGCGATCCTGCTGCTTTAGCGTCACGAGTAGCTGGGGCTACAGGCATGCACCACCACATCCAGCTAATTTTTCTATGTATTTTTAGTTGTCCTGCTAATTTCTTTCTATTTTTTTAGCAGAGACAGGGTCTCACTTTTGCTCAGACTGGTCTTGAACTCCTGAGCTCAAACAATCCACCTGCCTCGGCCTCCCAGAGTGCTTGGATTACAGGTGTGAGCCACCGCGCCCGGCCAAGATGACATTCTCGATGGGCTGTGCAACAGAACTAGTCAAAGACCCAAATTTCAGGGCCAGAATGATTCCTTAGAAAGAATTATGATTGAAGCAAACATACATCACTCATACACAGAATAAGAAAATGATACTTTACTTCACTGAGTATGCTCCTTTAATTCCATTCCTGGTATATTCCAAAGGGCCTCGACAGTTGCACATGAAGAGTCGTAAGCCAAATCATCTTTAGTGAGTAGGTCATTTTAAGTGGTAACTGGAGTGTTTGTGAATTCTTCTCTAAACGTATGTCTAGGTAATTTGCTTGTGATTATAATTTTACAGACTACCAGTGCAAGCAATGAGCCAGATGTGGAAGATGAACAGGTTTGCTGTGAAGCATTGGAAGTGATGACATTATGTTTTGCTTTAATTCCGACAGCCTTGGATGCACTTAGTAAAGAAAAAACCTGGCAGAAATTCATCATTGATTTATTATTGCACTGTCCCAGCAAGTAAGTCATTTTTAAATCTAATTTGGAGGAAGACATTTTCTTTTAAGCAGAAATAAATGAATTTTGAAGAAAATTTATCCCACATGTCAAATGAGGAAATCTTTTTCTTGTCTATGTAACACCATGATGTCTAGGAAAGTTTTATTTAGCGTATTCCACCTAACCTATATTTGTATTTGCTCTGCAAAATGCAAGCATTGATTATTTTTCTTTTATTGTTTTTTAAATTGTGGTAAAATATATGATTACATGTAACAAAAATTAGCCATTTTAACCTGCAATAATTCAGTGACATTAAGTTATGTTCACAGTGTTGTGCAATCATCACTGCTTTATACTTCCAGAATTTTTCGTCTCCCCAAAATTCTTATGAGCAATAACTCCATTTTCACCATTCTCCAGTCCTTGGTAATCTGTAATATACATTTTGTCTCTATGGATTTCCTATTTTAGATGCCTCTTAAAAATGTAATCACACAAATTTGAACCTTTTGTGTCTGCCTTCTTTAGCTTAGCCTAA
This sequence comes from Avahi laniger, assembly GCA_963575035.1. Classification (NCBI taxonomy): domain Eukaryota; kingdom Metazoa; phylum Chordata; class Mammalia; order Primates; family Indriidae; genus Avahi; species Avahi laniger. The sequence goes on along the minus strand of CAUYSK010086891.1, from coordinate 25,703 downwards.
TATTTTCAAGGTCCATGTTGTAGCATATGTTAAAATTGATTCATTTTCAAGGTTGAATAATACTCTAGTTTATGTGTATACCAGATTTTACTGATATGTTGATCTGTTGATAGACACTTGGATTGTTTCTACCTTTTAGCTGTTGTGAGTAGTGTGAACATTGCTATGAACATAAGTAACTGAGTTCCTATTCTCTGTGCTTTTGTGGTATATGCCTGGAAATGGATATGCTGTGTTATATGGTAATTGTGTTTAACTTTTTGAATATTGGCTGAAATGGTGGAGTTGCGTCACCATTTTGCACTCCCACCATCAATTTACACAGGTTTCAGATTCTTCCCATCCTTTCCCACACTTCACTATTTTCTCATTTTTTTGTTAACAGCCATCCTAATCAGTGTGAAATGATATCTTTCCATGGTTTTGATTTGCATTTCTCTAATGAGTAATGTGTTGATATTGAGAATCTTTCCATGTGATTGTTGCTCAATTATATTTCTTCTTTGGAGAAATGTTCAAGTTCTTAACAGCATTATTGGACTAGGCTATATAATTTTTTGTTCTTGAGTTTGGAGGAGTTCTCTGTATATTGTGTTAATCCTTTCCCAGATTAAGGATATGCTACATATTCTCCCATTCTGCAGATTGTTTTTCCACTCCATTGATAATGACTTTTGTTGCACACAGGAATTTTGATGAAGCCTAGTTTATCTACTTTTTCTTTTGTTGCCTGTTTTTGTTGTCCTATGTATATGGAAACCATTGCCAAATCCAGAGTCAAACTATTTGCTCTTACATTGTTTCCTAAGAATTTCGTACTGTTTTAATTCTTAATTTTAAGTTTTTGGTACGGTTTAAGCTGATTTTTGTGAATGATATGAAGTAAGAGTCCAACTTGATTCTTTTGAGTATGAATATCTAGTTTTCCCCAGTTATCCTGGCACCTTGCAGACAATGAATTGATGAAAGATGCAAGGATTTGTTGGCTTTCAGTTTTATTCCTTTTGTCTCTATGTTTGTCCTTAGCCCGTACTGCTCTGATTACTTTAGCTTTGTGGTAAATTTTGACCTCAGGGAATGTGAGGTCTCTATCTTTGTTCTTTTTCAAGGTTATTTTAGCCATTTGGGGTCCTGTAATAATCTATATAAATTTTAAATTGAATTTTTCAATTCCTATGAAAAATACACACATTGCAATCCTGAAAGGAATTGCACTGAATCTGTAGATTGCTTTGGTAGTATTTCCATCTTAATAATTTTAAGTCTTCCAACATACGAACATAGGGTGCCTTTTTATTTACTTAGGTCTTATTTCTTTCAATATTTTTGTGCCTCCTTGGTTAAATTATTTCTAAGCACTGTTTTTTGTTTCTGTGTTTTTTTGCTATTGTAAATGGAATTGTTTTCTTAGGGTTTTTTTAGGATGTTCATTACTAGTGCATAGAAACACAAAACTTTTGTATTAATTTTATATCCTATAATTTGGAAGAATTTTTATGTGGGCCATTTAGTTTTTTGAGTATAAGATCATGTCATTTGCAAATAGTTTTACTTATTTCCTTTTTTGAATCAGATTTATTTTTCCTATTCTTGCCTAATTCTGCTGCTATATTAACAGAAATGGTAACAGCAGTCATGCTTGTGTTGTTCCTAATTTATGAAAAACTTTCAGTCTTTCACTGTTTAGTGGTGTTTTCATAGTCCTTTTCGTCCTATTGGAAAGTTCTCTTTTTTCCCTAGTTTTTTTCAGTTGTTTTTATTATGAAAAAATGTTGAAATTTATTCAGATAATTTTTGTAAATCAGTTGAGATTGCCGTGTCATTATTTTCTTCATTGTATTTGTGGTGGTATATTGAAAATTGATTCTTATTCTTAACCACTTTTACATTCTTAGGATAAATTCCACTTGGTCATGGTATCTTATACTTTTAATGTGCTGCTAAATTTAGTTCCTAGTATTTTGTTGAGGATTTTTGCATTTATATTTGTAAAACCTACTGGTCTTTGCTTTTCATTTCTTGTAGTATTTTGGCCTGGTTTTGTTATCTGAATAATGTTCATCTTATAAATTAGACAGTACAGTTTGGGGATCTCTAAGTCTTGACATGCTTAGGACCAGAAGTGTTTTCAGATTTTGGATTTTTTTTATTTTGGAATATTTATGTATGTGGGTGATGGGGCCAAGTCCAAACATGAAATTCATTTATGTTGCATATATACACCTTATTCACATAGCCTGAAGGTAATTTTATACAATATATTTAATAATTTGTATGTGAAACAGAGTTTTCCACTTGTGGTGTCTTGTCAACACTCAAAAAGTTTTGAATTTTTAGCTAGGTGTGTTGGTACCTGTAGTATCAGCTAAGGCTGAAGCAAGAGAAGCATTTGACCCCAAAAGTTTGAGGCCAGCTTGGGCAACATAGTAATATCCCATTTCTAAAACACAAAAAATGTTTCAGATTGTGGAGCATTTTGGATTTCTGATTTTTGTATGAGGGATGCTCAACTTCTGCTTTTTTCTAAGTTCTTTGGAAAAGGGAGTGATTTTTCTTTTTAACGCTTTCAACATTCGGTAAAAATCATCAGTGAAACCCTTTGGTCCTCAGGGTGTTTTTTGTGTGTGTGTTTGTTTTTCTCCTTTGTTAGTAACTTTTTCATGGCTTACAGCTTCAATGTCCTTACTTGTTCTAGGTCTATTCACTTATTTCAGCTCAATTTAAAAAACACTCTTCTAAAAAAAAAAAAAGAAAGAAAATGTCGTTGCTATTCTTTTTCTGCTTTCCTAATGTACAGATTAGATTATTGATTTTAGATTATTTTTCTTTTTAAATTTGCCAGCACCGCTTTTGTTATCCTGCATGTTTTTGGTTTGTAAATATTTTCTCAAATGTATTCGCTGGGTAATTTGCTACCATAAAAAAAAAAACCCACAAAAGACTGTGCCCTTTATAGTTATTAACTTTTATACTTGCTCGAAGTGATAATATATTGATTACAGTCTACATTTCCCTTCCCTAAAACTTGTCCCCGCAAAGGCTGGTGGTATTATGGTGACTTCCAAGCTCATTAGGTGCATGACTGAAAGTTTCTTATAACATTGTTTAGTTAAAATGTGTTTTATCTTCAGCTTTTGTCTTGTTAGGTAGATTGTTCTGTGTATGTCTGTTAGATCTAGTTGGTTTATTGTGTTGCTCAAGTCCTCTATTTCCTTACTTAATCTTTGTCTTGTTGTTGTATTCATTACTGAGAAAGAAGTATTAAAGTCTGTAGAACAATTATTGTAGAACAATTTTCCCAATTCTTTTAATTTTTCCTACATATAGTTTGATAGTCTATTAGGTGTATAAAAGTTTATAATTGTTATATTTTCTTGCTGTCTTTGAACCTTCTTTGTCTCTTCTAACTTTTATTGATTTAAGTTTGATTTGTATGATATTAGAACCTTGGGCTCTTTAGATTCCTGTTTGAATGGAATATCTTTTTCCATCCTTTCTCTTCAGTCTATTTGTCTCGAGCTCCTGCCCACCCTTGGTTCTCCCACCTTGACCTCCCAAAGCACTGGGATTACAGGCATGAGCCATTGCACCCAGTCTGTTTATATCTTTGAATCTAAAGTGAGTCTGTTATAGACAGCATGCATTCAGATCATTGGGGATTTTTTCATCCATTTTGTTAATCTCTTGTCTTTAATATAGAGTTTATATATATATATATTTGAAGTTATTACTTATAAGAGACTCTTATTCTTCGGTGTGTTTCTATATGCTATATAGCTTTTGGTCTCTTATTTCCTGTATTACTGTCTTTTTGGGTTTCCTGTTTTGTTTTGTTTTTTTGGTAATGAGACATTTGAATTCCTTTCTCATTTCTTTAATGTATATTCTGTATTATTTTCTTTATGATTACCATGATGATTGCATTTAACATTCTAAAGTTGTAACACTATTTTTAAATTATTCCAATTTACCTTCAATAACATACGAAAACTCTGCTCGTTACAGGTGCCAGCATTGTTTTCAGTTAGTAATGTCACAGCATTACATCTTTATATGTTGTATCCCCCAAAACATAAGCTAATAATGCTTTCTTAATACATTAGGATCTTAAATTATGTAAAGAAGTAATTCTGTGGAGCTGTGCATTGTTAAAATGATACTAGCCTTTATGGTCTCCCATATATTGATTTTTACCTTAATTTTTATTTCTTCATACTGGCATCTACTATGATTGCATTTCACCCAGCAGGGATTCTTTTAAGCATTTATTGAAGGGGAGGTCTAGTAGTAACTAAGCGCCCCAGCTTATTTATTTCCTCAAATTTTTGAAATTTTTGACCATTGCGTCTTCACGTAATCTCTATGCTCCTTCTCAGACTCTAACAAAGCTTAAGCTGATCTGCTTGTTTTGCGTCCCACAGGTTCCTCAGGCTCTGTTCACTTTACTTGATTCTTTTTACTTTCTCTTCCGGACTTCGTTATTTTAATAATCCTTTCTTCAAGTTGTTAATTTTCTTCTTTTTGCTCAAATTTGCTTTTGAATATCTGTACTAAATTTTTTATTTCAGTTATTATACTTTCAACTCCATAATTTCTTTTCAGTTTTTTAGTGAAAAAGAAACTTTTTTTAGATTTTCTTTCTCTTTGAAAATTTTATTTTGTTCATACATCATTTCTTGACTTTCTTTGCTCTTTCATTTACTTTAAGCTTACTAAAGATAGTTGTTTTAAAAGTACTTTCTAGTAAGTCCACCATTTAGTCTTTCTGAGGAAATCTTCTGTAGGTTTCTTTTTTTCTGTTGAATGGACCATGCTTTCCTGTTTCTTTTTATGCCTTGTTACTTTTTGTTGAAAATGGACATTTAAATCTTAAAATGTTACAACTTTGGAAATCAGATTCTCCCCTTCCCAGAGTTTACTAGGATTTTGTTTGTTCATTATATAGTCTCGGTACTAATAATCAACTTGAATGTTAAGTAAAGGTTTTCATTTCCAAGGCTGCACCTTTCCCTGGACACATGTGATTACTTTCTAAATTTCTGTGTATGTGTGATTCCTTTTGAATGTTTTTGTCCTTAAATATCTGGCTACTAAGAGGGAAGACCGAAAAATGAAGGCAGAAACCCCTCTTGCCCTTTAAATCCCCTGGAAGTTGCTGCAAGGACAGAAGGAAGGGCTTGCAGAATATGTGGGGGATGCAGCAATGACTGCCCGCCTCTTTCAGCACTTTCTTAATTAGAAACAGCAACCATAGCACAAGTCCCCAAGATTTGTAGGACAGTAATCTTCCTGACAATCCTTACTCCCAAAGGCAACTCAGGAAGTGTTTGCAGGACAGCCTGCCATAGTGCTAGTTGGTGGAGGATGGGTAGTTTTGAATTAAGCAATGAAATTGATCAAATTTAATTGCAGCTTACTGTCCAAGTCATCCCCTGTAAGTTGCAGTCCTTTAAATAGGCTCTGGAGTTCCAAAATAGCCACACAGATTTTGTAACTTAATCATCCAGTTGGACAAACAGATTCATGCTGCTTATTACTCCAGTGACACTGTCTCCTCAGAACCCTGTATTCTTTTACTTTTAACCTCTTTGATCTTTGCTTCTAACCTCAGTCTTGTGAACACATCATATAGATAAATCTTTTTTTTTAAATACTCATTTATCAGTCTGTGCTTTTTACTGCAAGAGCTTAATGCCTTTATACTTAACGTAATTACTGATAAGAAATTTCTTACTGACATTTAGCTATTTGTTTTCTGTGTCCTATCTACCAGTCCTCCCCAACCTGTGGTGACTTGGATAATTATTTAATTATATGTTGCAATGTAATAATGATAGAAATAAAATGTATAATAAATGTAATGTGCTTGAATCATCTCAAAACCATTCCCACTCCTACCATGTCTGTGGAAAAATTGTCTTCCATGAAAACGGTCCCTGGTGCCAAAAAGGTTGGGGACCACTCCTAGTTCTTCAACTTCCTACTTTGTTTTTTTAAATTTGGCGTTTTGACCATTTTATTCCTTTCTCTCCTTTTATGTATTTTTTATATTTTCTTTTTATTTATGTATTTTTTTATGTCAACATATTACAAGAGTACACATATTTAGGATATATATATTGCCTTTGCCCCACCTAAGTTAGAGCTTCACGCATGTCCATCCCTCAGACGGTATGCACCTCACCCATTAGGTGTATATGTACCGATCCCCTCTCGCCCACCTGCCGTACACTCGATGAATGTTACTGCTATGTGTGCACATAAGTATTGATCAGTTAATACCAATTTGATGGTGCGTACATGTAGTGCTTGTTTTTCCATTCTTGCAATACTTCACTTGCTAGAATGGCCTCCAGTTCTGTCCATGATAATATCAGAGGTGCTAGATCACCATTGTTTTTTGTTGCAACATAGAATTCCTTGATATTCATATGCCACATTTTATTAATCCAGTCATCTATTGACGGGCACTTGGGTTGTTTCCACATCTTTGCAATTGTGAATTCTGCTGCTATAAACATTCAGGTGTAGATGTCTTTTTTGTAGAATATCTTTTTTTCCTTTGGGTAGATGCCCAGTTAATGGGATTGCTGGATCAAATGGTAGTTCTATTTGTAGCTCTTTGAGATAACTCCATATTACTTTCCACAAAGGTTGCACTAGTTTGCAGTTCCCCCAGCAGTGCATGAGTGTTCTTATCTCTCCATATCCATGCCAACATTTATTGTTTTGGGACTTTTTGATAAAAGCCAGTCTCACTGGAGATAAGTGATATCACTGTGGTTTTGATTTGCATTTCCCTGATGATTAGAGATGTTGAACATATTTTCATGTTTCTTGGCCAGTAATTTGTTTTCTTTGAAAAGTTTCTATTGATGCCCTTTGCCTACATTTTAATGGGATTGTTGATCTTTTTCTTGCTGATTTTCCTGAATTCTATACAGATTTTAGTTATCAGCCCTTTATCAGATGTGTAGCATGTGAATATTTTCTCCCATTCTGTAGGTTACTCTGATAGTTTCCTTCATGTGCAAAAATTTTTAATTTGATCAGGTCCCATTTGTTTATTTTTGTTGTTGCTGTGATTGCCTTCAGGGTCTTCATAAATTCTTTCGTTAGGCTGATGTCTGTAAGAGTTTTTCCAAAATTTTCTTCTAGAATTCTTATCGTTTCATGCATATGTGTAAGTTTGTTATCCACTGTGAGCTGATTTTTGTGAGAGATGAAAGGGGCAGATCCTGTTTCAGTCCTCTACATATGGCTATCCAATTTTCCCAGCACCATTTATTGAATAAAGATTCTGTTCCCCAGTTTATGTTTTCTTCTACTTTGTCAAAGATTAGATGGTTATAGGAAGATGGTTTTGTATCTGGGATCTCAGTTCTGTTCCATGGGTCTGTGCCTCTGTTCTTATGCCAGTACCATGCTGTTTTAGATACTGTAGGCTTACAGTATAGTTTGAAGTCCGGTGAATTGATGCCTCCCAATTTGTTCTTTTTGCTTAAGATGCTTTTGCTGTAATGGGGTCTTCTCTGATTCCACAGAAAGCATAGAATTATTTTTTCTAGATCTACAAAAAATAGTGTTGGTATTTTAATAGGGATAGCATGAATGTGTAGATCACTTTTGGTAGTGTAGACATTTTAGCAATGTTGATTCTGCCAACCCATGAGCATGGTATGATTGTCCACCTGTTTACATTCTCTATTTCCTTCCTCAGTGTTTCAGAATTCTCCCTATAGAGGTCTTTTCACCTCCTTGATTAAATATATTCCTAGTTATTTTATTTTCTTTGTTGTTATTATGAAGGGTATTTAGTCTTTGATTTGTTACTCAGTTTGTTGTTGACAAATGGGAATGCTACTGATTTGTGTACATACATTTTATAACATGACACTTTGCTAAATTTATCAATTCCATAGTCTCATGACAGAATCTTTGGAGTTTTCTAGATATAGGATCCTATCATCGGCAAACAGTGATAATTTGACCTCTTCCGCCCCCATTTGGATGCTCCTTGATTTCCTTCTTTAGTCTGATTGCTGTGACAAGGACTTACAGCACTATATTGAATAGAAACAGTGAGAGAGGGCAACCTTATTTGGTTGTAGTCTTAAGCAGGAATGCTATCAGTTTTGCTCTATGCAGTATGATGTTGGCTGTGCATTTGTCCTATATGGCTTGAATCATTTTTAAGTAAGTCCTATTTATTAAGAATTTTTCCATCCATATTCTTAAGGGATATTGGTCTGTAGTTATCTTTTTGTGTCCTTTCCTGGTTTTGATATCAGGATGATGTTAACTTCATGAAACATGTTGGGGAGGATTCCTTCCTTCTCTGTACTGTAGAATAATTTCTGTGGGGTCGGCACCTGTTCTTTGTAGGTCTTGTAAATTGAGGTGTGAAACCATGTCGTCAGAAACTTTTTTAATTTTTTATTTTTCTGTGGAAGTTTTTTTTATTTCTGCTTCATTTTCAGTGCTTGATATTCGTCTGTTCAGGCATTCTGTTTCTTCCTGACTGAGCCTAGGGAGGTGGTGTGCTTCTAAGAATTTGTGCATTTCTTCCATGTTTTCAAATTTATGTGCATAGAGCTTTGTCTAGTATTCATGGATGATATTATGTATTTCCATGGTATCAGTTGTAATCTCCTTTTTCATTCCTAATGGAGTTTATTAGAGTCCTTTCTTTTCTACTTCTCATTAATATAGCAAGAGGTACATCACTTTTTTTTATTTCTTCAAAGACCTAACTTTTTGTTGTATTAATCTTCCATATGGTTATTTTGTTATAGATTTCATTTAGTTCTGTTCTGATCTTGGTTATTTCTTTTCTTCTGCTGGGTTTGGGGTCGGTTTGCTCATCCTTTTCTAATTCTTTGAGACAATTCATTAGATTCTTGATTTTTGATCTTTCTATCTTGGATGTAGTCATTTATGGTTATAAATTTTCCTCTCAGGACTGCTTTTGCTGTGTCCCACAGATTTTGATAACTTGTGTCTCCTTTATCATTTAGTTCAAAGAATCTTTTGATTTTCATCTTAATTTCCTCCTTAACCCAATAATCATTCAGCAGAAGGTTGTTTGGTTTCCATGATTTTGTGTAAATATGAATTTCTGTTGGAGTTGATTTCTGGTTTTATTCCACTGTGGTCTGAGAAGATGCATGGCATAATTTCTGTTTTTTTAAATTTGTTGAGGCCTGATTTGTGCCATAGGATGTGGACAATCTTAGAGAATGTCCTATGAGCTGATGAGAAAAACATATATTCAGTGGTTTTGGGGTAGAATGTTCTGTAAATGTCTGTCAAGTCTACTTTTTCTAGAGTTCTGTTTAAGTCCATTGTTTCTTTGTTTATTTTGTTTGAATGGTCTGTCCTGTTCTGTCAGAGGGGTATTGATGTCCCCAACTATTAGGTGCTGCTTTTTATGATTTTCTTTAGATCAAATAGGATTTGTTTTATGAATCTTGGTGTATCTAAGTTTGGTGCATAAGTATTTAGAATATTTGTGTCTTCTTGTTGAATTGTACCCTTCACTATTGTATAATGATCATCTTTGTCCTTCATTACTTTTGTTGATTTGAAGACAAAGTTATCTGAAATCAGAACTGCCACACCAGCTTTCTTCTGATTTCCATTTGCATGGAATATTGTTTTCCATCCCTTCACCTTGAGTCTGTTTGCATTCTTGTGGGTTAGATGTATTTCCTAAAGATAGCAGGAATTTGGCTTGTGTATATTTATCCATTCAGCCAATGTATTTCTCTTTAGTGGGCAGTTCAAGCCATTCACATTTATTGAGAGAATTGATAAGTGGGACAGATTTCCATTCATCCTGTTGAATTGAACTTATTGCTTTGTTTTCTCCCTTAGACCATTGTGGCATATGGCCTGTGACCTTTCACTTTTGAATGATTTTGCAGTGATATGTGTCTTCGTGCTGATTCATGTCCTATGCTGTTCTGAGTATTTCCTGGAGGGCAGGTCTTGTCTTGATGAATTTCTTCAGTCTTTGCTTTGTATGATAAGGTCTTTGTTTCTCCCTCACATAAAAAACTTAGGCTGGGCGCGGTGGCTCATGCCTGTAATCCTAGCTTTCTGGAAGGCCAAGGCGGGCGGATTGTTTGAGCTCGGGAGTTCGAAACCAGCCTGAGCAAGAGCGAGACCCCGTCTCTACTAAAATTAGAAGCAAATTAATTGGACAACTAAAAATATATAGAAAAAATTCGCCGGGCATGGTGGCGCATGCCTGTAGTCCCAGCTACTTGGGAGGCTGAGGCACGAGGATCGCTTGAGCCCAGGAGTTTGAGGTTGCTGTGAGATAGGATGACGCCACGACACTCTAGCCCGGGCAACACAGTGAGACTCTGTCTCAAAAAAATAAAAAGAAACTTAGTTTTGCAAGATACAGTATTCTAGGCTGGGCATTACTCTGAGAAGACTGAGAGTGGGGCCCCAGTCTCTTCTGGCTTGTAAAGTCTCAATTGAGAAGTCTGCAGTTAGTCCGATGGGTTTTCCTTTGTTGGTTACCTGCTGCTTTTGCAAAGAATCTCCAACTCCTGTTTGCAAAGAATCTCCCAGTCCTTTGAGTTTCTTGTATCTGGATATCTAGATTTCTAGCAAGGCCAGGGAAACTTTTCTCCATGATATCCTCAAATAGTTTATCCAACTCATGTGTATTTTCTTCTTCACCCTCAGGGATGCCTGTGATTCTTATGTTAGGCCTCTACATAATCCCACATTTCTGGTAGGCTTTGATTTTTCTCCTATTTCTCTGCTCTGTCTCTGCAACTGACTTGTTTATTTAAAAAATATTATCTTTAATCCTTGAGATTCTTTCTCCTTCTTGAGCTAGGCTATTCTTGAGGCTTTCCACTGTTTTGTAATTCCTTGAATAAACTGTTCATGTCCAAAATTTCAGAGAGGTATTGATGTCCCCAACTATTAGGTGCTGCTTTGATTTTTCTTCGGTATTTCAAATTCTTTAGTAATTTTTTTTCTTTCATGTCCTGGATTTGTTTTTTTTGTTTGTTTGTTTTTGTTTCCATTTTTTTGGTGATTTCTTTGTGTTGGGTATCCATTTTCTTTTACATTTCATTGAATATTCTTACAATCCATGTTCAAAACTCTTCTGTCACTTCCATTTTCAGATTTTGGTTTGTACAAAGCTGGTATTTTATTTTGGGGATGGGGTGTCCTTTCACCCTTTTGATTCTTCATACTTCTGAAGTTCTTTTGCTGATTCCTTCCCATCTGAAGCAGCTCTTACCTTTGGATTTATATTTTCTAGATAGTTAACCTTTGGAATTTCAATTAATATCCTAAACAACCTGATTTGAATAATACCAACTTGTTTGAATAATAACATTTTAGTTTCAATAATACATAATTACTCTGTTCTTATATTTTTCCATCTCACATTTATATTGTTATTTCAAATTATAGCTTTAAACATTGTGTGCCCATTGAAATGTTTTATGGAGGAGCTCCTACCGTAAGTACAGCAGTAATTAACTTTTATCAGTGTTAGAGTAGTAGTAGTAGTTTCCTTTACCAGTATTATTTATTTTTTCATATGGCTTCCAGTTATTGTCCAGGGTTTGTTCTTTTTGGCTTCCTTCTAACATTCTTTGTATCCTCGCAGTCCTTGTAGGGCAGCTGGTAAATAATTCCCTTAGCTTTTCCTTCTCTAGGAATTCTTTCATCATTCTTGAAAGTTATCATTTTGACAAATATAGATAAGCTTTTTTCTTTTAACCTCTTGTTAATCCTTCTGGCTTTGATGATTTCTGCTGAAAAATCGACTGTTAATCTTATCAAGAATCCCCTCTACATAAAAAATTGCTTTCTCATTTGTGCTTTTACACTTGTTTTTATCTTTCACTCTTGACTGTGATGTGTTTTTTTGTATGTCAGGCTTTCAGTTTTTTTCTGGTTAAAATTTTTTGCCTTTGGATTTGCAAATTCATGTCTCTCATCAGATTTAGGAAATGGTCAGTTATTATATAGTCACATTTTTTTTTGCCTTTTCCTTTCCTTACTCACATATTATTTTGATTCACTTCATAGTATTCTACACATCTCTTTAGGTTTTTCCATTTTATTCATTTCTACTGTTTTTCAGAATCTTTACTTCAATAGCCATTTCTTCCCTTATACTGAATCTTTTACCAGTTCAAATCTAGTGTTGAACTCCTTTATTGAAATTTTTCATTTTAATTATTATACTTTTTATCTCTAGATTTTCCATGTTTTTTGTTAGTAGTTTTTGTCTCATTGATGTTGTCATTTCATTCTTATATCATTTTGCTGTTGTCTTTTCCTACTTCTAGCATATTTAAGTCTGTCATTTTAAAATCCTTGTCTAGAACATTTAAAGTTTAGATTTCTCAAGCACGTTGTCAGTTTTTTCACTTTGACTTGGCCGTACTTTCTTTGTGTGCTTCATGAACTTTTTCTTATAGCAAACAATATATTTGAATAATACATGAACTCTGGAAATCATATTTTTTTCCTCCTTCTCTCTTCCAAGTATTAACCACACCCAGTCCTACGTAGCTTCCACGATCAGAAGAGATTGGACACATTCAGATGGTATGGCTGTAGATTTTTTCCCCCTTTCTAGGGTCTATTGTTCTTGGTTGCTGAAGGCTTATCTTGCATTCTATCAGTGTTTTGACTGACTATAGTATAAAAACTCATTCAGTTTTTCAAACTGGATCTTTGTTAGCACATTCTTTTGACACTTAGCGAGATAGTTTATTCTTCTGCCTCAGCCTTGACTTCCTGCTCACAATGGAGTTAATCATCAATATGAAGTTAAAGCACAGAGTTTGTTATATACTGTTTGAGCATGTGCCATGTCATGAACATGCGTATGGTTTTCTAAATTCTTTGGTGCATTTGGCTGCTTTGGATATCCTGATTTCTTCCCCCACCCTGCCGAAAAAAGGTCTCTCCAGCTTTTGCTCCCTTTTCTTAACGTCATCTATGTTACATCTCTACTGTGTAATTTTTGCTTCCAGCAACTTAAATGTTTTTGACCAACACCTGGTATTTTTAGCCACAAGTTTTGTCTTAGGCGAAACGGAGTTCAGTATGTTTCATCGGTTCTTCAAGTAACCTATGGATGGGATATAACAAATACGGTAATTTGCAGTTAAGATCTGTTTTACTTCCTCCAGAATCAGGGACCAGAATCTCACACTGGGAATGTGGATATCTTAAAACCAGTCTTTTAAGCTATCATATCCACTGAACCAAGGAGGTGTGAGGCGACCCCAAACCTTCCTACCATTTTAAAGTTGTCTCATACAGTGATGTTTGCTTGTTTGATATAAACCATTGATTTCCTGGGGCTAGACAATTTCTGGAGTTTTTTTTAATGTTTCTATTGAGGGCTGGGAGTTTGGACCTGTGTGGTTTGCAATTTTGCTTCCATCATTATTTTTTGAAATGGTGATTAATTGTCCTCTAACTTCAGACTTCATTTTTATTTAACCAGTTTATGTTTACAAAAACTTTTTCATTGAGGCAGTTGTGCTTTACTGATTAGGTAGATTTTGATGGCTACATTTTTACAATGACTACAAAACAATGTGTCATTTCTTAAGTTTGTGGAAATATTTAAATTGTCTTTTCTAATGAAAGATAACAGACCTCTTGGTTGTAAACAAATTAATGTTATTTACCAATTTGGTAACTGTTTATTGAGCAACTCCTCCTATGTAGGTTTTAAAGTGTTGGTAGTAAACTAAATAAATGAGTAAATACTCCCGGAATTTTTATTCTAGGAAGAACAATACTTTATACACCATTTAAATACATATAATATTAGGTGAAGTTCCTAAGACTGAGATGGGGAAAAAGGTTTTTCTAGTGCTTCTCAAAAAGACTGTTGCAGAATACAGTGCTGTTTGAGTGGTCTTTAAACTTAAGTGTTCATCAGAATCATTGGCATGGCTTATTAAAATACAGATTTCTGGGAGACCACAGCAGAAGGTCAGGAGTTCGAGACCAGCCTGAGCAAGAGGCCAGACCCCATCTCTACTAAAAGTAGTTAAATTAACTGAGTATGTAACACTTACCTGTAGTCCCAGCTACTCAGGAAACTGAAGCAGGAGGATGACTTGACCCCAAGAGTTTGAAGTTGCTGTGAACTATGATGACAATGCTGTACTCTAACAATATTTATGTATTTATTTATTTATTTCTGGGCTTCTCTTCCAGAATTAATGATTCACTAAGTATGGAATGGGGCCTAAGAATTTGTATTTCTTAGAGGTTCCCAGATGATGCTGATACTGCTGGACTGACAACCGTGTTTTGAGAACTACTGATATAATCAGAGCTATCTTTAGGTACTTTTGGTTTCCATGAACTGTTTACTCCAAAGCACACAGTTCACTGAAAGCATTTCTGGGAAGGCTGAAAAAGATGTGTAGAGTTTAATAGATGGCACCTTGTATAGTATCTGGAGAGGCATTTTCAGGTTGTTCCAAGAAAGATACTAAATTATGTCCTGTAAAATAGGAGGCTTATATTTTCTTTCTTAATGCTTGTCTTTGACATGGTCCAGCCCCACCTCTGATTCACAGTGCTGTTAAAAATCCAAGAAGTCACACATTCAGAAACTTTAACGGTAAGTAGTAATATTTTTAACCTATTGGATGACAACTTGAGGTTTAACTCCCTGATGGATGTCTTAAATTTATCTATTCTATGTTGCTAGCCAGATGCTCATATAGGGGTTACTTTGTATTTTTGTTATTAATTTAGATCACCTGTTAAAGATAGACCAGTTTCGTAATCATTTTTTTGTTATTCATGGAAGTAATTCTATAAATACAAATGTTTTCATTTCAGAACTGTTCGTCAGTTGGCACAGGAGCAATTCTTCTTAATGTGTACCAGATGTTGCATGGGACACAGGCCTTTGCTTTTCTTCATTACTCTACTCTTTACCATTTTGGGGGTGAGACATTTTTAAATGCATCTGTCAGTATAATTCCTTTTTAAAATGAGAAGCATTCAGGAAATTACAATTTTAGCTTTTATTAAAATTAAAGCAGTCATAATTAATAAATAAAATATTATAATTTTTGTACCATTTGTAGACTGGTTTTTGCTTATTTTTGTAATTCTTAGAAAAAAACATATACTACATTCTTGGCAAAGTAGAAATCAAAGAGCTAATTTTTTTATCATTGATGTAAAGTGCTCTCAGTCTCAGTTCTCTGGGTTTTTAAAAAAAATTACATTACCCATTCTGAGCACAGACTTGTGAATTCATGTTGTTTTAATTTAATATTTCAGAGCACAGCAAGAGAGAGAGGTAAACATTCAGGTGACTACTTCACACTTTTACAACACCTTCTTAATTACGCTTACAGTAGCAATATTAATATACCCAATGCTGAAGTTCTTCTCAACAATGAAATTGATTGGCTCAAAAGGATTAGGGTAAGTTGTGTGATATTGAATTCATTGTATTACTGTTAAATCAGCTGTCATTGAAAGAAGGTTTATTGTTTTGACTGTTTATGAAACAGACTTTCTGAGAATAGTAAAAACAAAGTGTATATACTTTTCACTGGTTTGTGATTCATAGAAACACAACTAGTTTACATGCCATACATTCTTTGAAATTTGAAATGGTAATAATTCAGTTTCTTCCATTTTGGTATTTTGGGACTTTTTTGCAAATTATGAAAGTAGATTTTTTTTAATCAAAGAGTTGTGAGAGATTAGCATTTACAGCTAACCATCTGACATGTTTTATTTATGCAGTGTTCTATAAGAATGTATTTCTGAAATGTATAGCTTTGAGCATTCAGATTAGCATTTTCCAATAGTTTTTTTAAAGCCTGCTTTTGAAGCAGGATTTTTGTGCCCTGGCACTATTGACATTTTGTATCAGTTCCTTTTTATGAGGAGTTATCATGTACATTGTAGGATACTGAGCCTCTTACCACTAGATGCCATAGTAATCTCCTTTCCCCACAATCATAAAGCCCAAAACGTTTCAGTGTCCTGTGGGAGCAAAATTGCTCACAATTTACTGTTCTAGAAAGTTCTGAAGAAGAAATAAGAAGCTACTAGAATGGAAAGATTTGAAGAAATTATGTAAGAGATTTCACTCCCTTCTAGCTATCTTCTATTATAATTCCCCTGTTCTTTTCCATCTATCTTTAAAGTTAGGCTATAATATTTTTTCTTTGGCAGGATAATGTTAAAAATACAGGTGAAACAGGTGTTGAAGAGGCAATCTTGGAAGGCCACCTTGGTGTAACAAAAGAATTATTGGCCTTTCAGACTGCTGAGAAAAAGTATCACATTGGTTGTGAAAAAGGAGGTGCTAATCTCATTAAAGTAAGTTGTAAATTTTGATACTAAACTAATTATCATCATCTTTTAAATGACTCTTAGCAAATCTGTCTGATTGAGCTTTATAGTAACAAGTCTTTGAGACATTATCTTAACCTTTTTCTTTGTTACTTTTCTTATAATAAACCTTTTATCACTATACAGTTTAAATGTGTACCTCACTTTGTTAAAAAAGAGACTTGTAAAAGTAGTTATAAATTAAAGTCCTGATAAAATGTTTTGAAAAGTGTGTAAGCAGTATTTGATTTTGCTCTGTGATAAATCTGAATTTTTACTTGATCCGACTTCAAAATGAGAAAAACCTCCATTTTGCAAAACTGTCAATTTTTTATATCTTATTTCTTAGATTTTTTTCATGAATCTTGTACTTCAAGACTTTAAATATAATTTTAATGTATCTTGTTTTTATTTGAAATGAATTTATTTCGGTTCATATCTAATTAAAAGAGTACATTTAGGATGCCATTTTCAGTGTATATGTCTCAGATTTTTAAGCACTTTAAAATATCTAATGTGAAAGATTGATTGTGCTTGTTAATTATACTCGGTTTTTTAAAGAATTTAATTTAGAAAATCCAAATTGTTTTTGAGATGTAATGAGATGTGTATGTCAAATAATTATAAAAGTATTCCCTTTGAAGAGACATATTTTTCTAAAATATATTTTTTACTTATATGCTTTTATTTATTTTATATATCATGGATTATATAATATGTGATACCTTTTTCTAATTCTTTAGGAATTAATTGATGATTTCATCTTTCCTGCATCCAAAATTTACCTGCAGTATATGAGAAATGGAGAACTGCCATCTGAGCAGGCTATTCCAGTCTGTAGTTCACCAGCTACCATCAATGCTGGCTTTGAACTACTTGTAGCATTAGCTATTGGCTGTGTGAGGAATCTCAAACAAATAGTAGACTATTTGACTGAAATGTGTTGCATAGGCACAGCAATAACTAGTAAGTATTTTGAATTGGAAAGCTGTTTTTGTTGGTTGGTAATTATTTCAGTGTTTAAAAATCAGTTTTTTCTTTTAGAAAGCATCTAACCTGTATTGGTTTGGTTTTTTTTTTTTAGCAACTAATTTATTTTTGGCAATCAGATCTATAATTAAGATCATTATAAACAGAGATCACGAATATAAAAAATTTTTTCAAATGTGTATTTTATTTATTTAGAGGCAGAGTCTTGCTCTGTTGTCCAGGCTGTATTGCAGTGACATGATCATAGCTCACTGCAGCCTCAAATACCTGAACTAAAGCGGTCCTCCCACCTCAGTAAGCCTCCTAGGACTTACAGGCCCGTGGAATGATGCCTACCTGGTTTTTCCCTTTCTTTTCTTTTCTTTTCTTTTTTTTTTTTTAGAGACAGGGTCTTGCTGTGTTGTCCAGACTGATTTTAAACTCCTGGCCTCAAGCAATCCTCCCTTCTTGGCCTCCCATAGTGCTAGAGTTATAGGCATGATCTGCTGAGCCCTGCCTCAAATTAGTATTTTAAATGCTTCCCTGAAGGTGGTTTAGGCAACTTAACACAATGAATTTTATTCAATCGTATGTGAAATAAAATCTAAACTCCAGAGTAAAGCCAAGTTTGATGCCATAAAAAGTTCATACTTAAAATGTGTGCATTGAAAAGATTTTCATGCCCTAACATAGAAATTGCTTGATGTTACTTTATTGAGTTCTAAGAAAAGTTTGGTTTTGAAGATCAGAATGTTAGAAGAGAACATGTGAGTGCATCCTTCTGTGCTTTTAATGCCTGTATCAATCCCACAAAGTACGTAGCTGTCTTCAGATCTTATAAAAAAACGGAAACTCAGGAAGGGAGGGCAATGGGAAAGTGAAATGACAGAAAATAAGAACGTAAAATTTGTTTTATTTTATGAAAAAACCAAGACTTAAGAATGTTCAGTATAAATAATTATAAATTTGAGATTATTTATTATACTTTCAAAGTATAAGAAAATTTTCAATCACATTTTAAGAGTTTCTAACTTAACTGAATGCTGAAAAGGTCAGATCTTTAGCTGTCCTGTGGAATCTGTATAGAGAGCAGTTTCTTTTTTTATTTTGCTTACATATTTATTTTTGTTTTTTAAGACAGAATCTCACTCTGTTTCCCTGGGTAGAGTGCAGCAGCATCATCATAGCTCACTGCAACCTCAAACTCCTGGGTGTAAGCAATCCTTCTGCATCAGCCTTCTAAGTGGCTGGAATTATAGGCACATGCCAGGATGCCCAGCTAATTTTTCTATTTTTAGTAGAATTGGGGTCTTCTTCTCAAGCCGGCCTCTAACTCCTGAGCTCAAGCATTCCTCTCACCTCTGCCTCCCAGAGTGCTAAAATTACAGGTGTGAGCCATCGTGCCTGGCCAGGACTTTCTTTTTTAAAAGAAAAACAATTTTTTTAAGTTCATTTATTTAGGTAATGCATTTATATGGTTGTTTTTCAAATATAAAAGAGGATATATACTAAAAATTATTAACTTCTAACCTATTTCATATTTCTTGTCCAGAGATTGGCTCTGTATATTTAAGTTCTACATTGTGCATGGCTATTTGTTTAGCAAGGATTTTTTTTTTTTCAAACACTCGATGTTTTGCTGTGTTGCCCTGGCTGGTCTTGAGCTCCTGGTGTCAAGTAATCCTCCATCCTGAGCATCCCATAGTGCCGGAATTACAGGGATGAGCCACTGACCCTTGCCTTAAATTTGTATTTTAAATGCTTCCCTGAAGGTGGTTTAGGCAATTTAGCACAATGAGTTCTTAAATTTGTATTGTTTTGCACTTAGTTTCATAACAGCACATGGAGGTCTATGTAATTCTGTTTACTAGCTCTGTAACTTGCAGTTCAGTGCACTCTAATTTCCAGTCCATCTCTAAGATAGTTACTGGTATTTAAGTTGTTTTCAATTTTACACTGAAGTAGAAAGGGATTTATAGTTCTCACAGTGCTTTCAAATACAAATATCTCATTGGTTCTTCCTGATAAAACTGTGTATATAAGCAAAGCAGTTGTCACTCATTTAATAAAGAAGGAAGCAGATGCTTATATGAGTGTTACAGTTTTTGATTCAGGATCATGAACCAAGATCACTTAAACCTAAATGATATGTATAATTAAAACTGAGATATCTGTAATGTTTTGGTTTATTTATGTAAGTTATGACCACAATGAAGACATTTAAAAAGTATGACAGTATTTTTATTGGATATGTTTATAATGATTAAATGAAGCTAAAATTATGTTTGATACATTAAAATGTAATGTTATACCATGTTGAATGACTTTCTAATAAGACTGTTAACAGAAGCAATGTCAATTAAAATATGAACTCATAAAAGTCTGGTAGTTGAGCATTTCTGTAGGATGGCTCACATCATTGAAATGAAAATTTAAAGTACTATTTCAGAATGGCTCTGGTGGTAAAGAAATTGTTGCTAAAATTAATTTGTGTGCCCAGTGAAAAGATCAGTGGACAGAATCTTTATTTTAATATTATAAACATCTTTTTTTCTTCTTCTCTCAGCCTGTGAAGCACTTACTGAGTGGGAATATCTGCCACCTGTTGGACCCCGCCCACCGAAAGGATTTGTGGGACTCAAAAATGCTGGTGCCACTTGCTATATGAATTCTGTGATCCAGCAGCTATACATGATTCCTTCCATCAGAAACAGTATTCTTGCAATTGAAGGTACAGGTGATGATATAGATGATGATTTGTTCAGTGATGAGAAGCAAGACAGTGAGGTAAATTTGAATTATCAATTCTTTTTTTCTTTGAAGATTCTGATAGAAGATATTGTTGTTTTCTCTTAAAATACTGTACTTCCATGGGACTTTTTTTTAACTACATTTCATGATATGGCTGGAATCTCTGAGCTGCTGCCTCTGTCTTTGGTAGTGCTCATTGTATCATTGACTTGAAACTCCAGTTGATAATACTTTTCATAGTTTTCTCTTTGTCATTAGTACACTGTTAATATAATCATGTTTTCTGTGATATGGTAAATATAATCTGGATTTTTAAATGATGAATATTCATTTTTAATAGTTAAATTATATTGTCATTCCTTAATTTTAAAAAATATTTTATTTCATTTAATTTGTTCCACCTTTACTATGTCTGTCAGTTTCATAATCTGTGTTTATTATTAAGATTTTCTTTCATTTTTCTCAAATTGTGTTGCTTTCTGCTAAGGAAACAAATTTGTTTTTCAAATAATGGTACATGAATTGTTAACAATATTAGTTACAATAACAGATTAACAGGCTACCTACAAAACGTATCCAGTGCAGAATAAAGCAGTCAAAAAGTTAGGTTTTAGTGGCAGATACCAGTATACGTAACTATGGAGTGACTTTTAAATATGTGAATGTGGAAGACTTAAATTTTGATCATGTTTATATACAAACTATTTATATTTGTTTTACTTTTTTCTGCATATATGTTGATAGGAACGGAATATAGAAATCAGAATGTTTCATTTGTAGTAAATGATTCTTCTCTGATTCCTACCTTTCTTCCTTTCAGTGGTCAGAAATAATCTGGCTCTTAGGTAAGAGTTCATCACTTATGGAGATTCTGAAACAACTCACCTACCTTCACTTTTTTAAGCTAATAAATCACCACCCAGACATCAGGGTCTGAGTAGGTTTACTTTGTGTAGAATCTCCATATGGGATATTCACATGAATACCTGATTAAGAACTGCCATTGGAAGAAAAATAGAAATTTAAGTCCTAGTTTTGTAGCCTTTGTTAGTCCTATGGTATTGAATTAAAAACTGATAGAGATAACCAATCATACCAGCAAGAAATAAATGAGGGAGACAAAATATAAAATTTCAAATTAGATATCCCACCTTTGTGCTCGGTTTCCTGTGTTTTATGTTGTCTCAACACTCTACTACAATGTCATTGTTTGCCTAGTTTCTACTGTGAGCTTCTCAATGGTGGAAACTGGGTATTGTTTATTTCTGTATCATAACTTCAAATACAGAGCAAAGCATATAGAAAGATGTTTGATTATCTGTAAAACAGCGAAATTCTTCTCCATAGCTACCATGAGATTACACACGTCAGAGCTTCTGATTGTGCTCCTTTTCTTACCAAAACTACTCTTAATGGCTGATTTTATTTATTAAGTGCTAGCAATTCTGATCATATCACATAAATTATCTCATATAATCCATGCAAAATGCATTACCACTACAAGAAAATAATGAATCCTAGAAAGGCTGGATATCTTACTAACCCAAAGTTACTTATTACAGAGTGCTCATTTCTCTCCAGTCCAGTCTGTTTGACCAAACTTTGCTATATTATATTAATACTATCTAATGGATATTTAGGATTATTATTGTATTATTTTATGATAACTTATCTGTGAAATCTTTTATGACAACCTATCTATGCTAATATAAGCACTAATATTAAAAATTAAAAGTGTATTTTGGAAATAAGCAATATTAAAAAATGCAAATCATTTATTCACTATATGGTATTGGTTTCAACTTATTTCACTGTACTTTTAAAGTTAGATTAGCTCATCAATGATGTTTCTTGGTCTCTAGAGTAATTTTGATACCCGAGATGATGTATTTGGATATCCTCATCAATTTGAAGACAAACCAGCATTAAGTAAGAGAGAAGATAGGAAAGAGTACAATATTGGTGTCCTAAGACACCTTCAGGTCATCTTTGGTCATTTAGCTGCTTCCCGACTACAATACTATGTGCCCAGAGGATTTTGGAAACAGTTCAGGTAAATTATGGGTGGATGATCATTTAAGTTTTTTAAAAATCTCACTACACTAACTTTAAACTTCTAAAATATATCTTAGAATTTGTAATTATTTAGTATGTAAACATCAATCATGTCCTTTTTAGTCAATTTTTTCATTTTTGTCCCAATAGAAAGAGGTAAAAATTGTCACAGTAAAGAGAGATCATATTATTTAGCATCTTAAGGTATAATTAACTTTTTATTTTATAAAACTTATAAATTATATAAAAGTAAAATATTAAAAGCCAGATCAGATTTCCTTCACTACATTAGTGGGCTAATGTGTGTCTGAATCTATTTTAACATAGAGATTTCTTCTCTTGTTTTTTGGTTGGTAAGTTGGTTGGTTGGTTGGTTAATTGGGTTTCATTTTGGGGTTTTTTATTTGTTATTTTCAGTTACCAATGAAGAAAATTGAGTAGTTTGCCCTGGAAAGTTTTCCTTAGTCTAAATTTTCCAGATTATGTTCCTATGGTGTTTCATACTGTTTTCTGTATTTCATAGGTTTGCAGACAACACAGTCTGCAATGCAGCTCTGCTTTTATAACAAAACAGTCACAGACTGTACTTAATAGGAGTGGCTGTTTGAATAAAATTTTATTAATGGCCACTAAAATTTAAATATAATATAATTTTTTCTTGTCATGACATACTGTTGTTATTTTGACTTTTTTCAACTGTTTAAAAAAATTTATAAAGACATTCTTAGTTCATAGACAATACAAAGTCAGTGAGCCAGATTTGGCTCTTAGGGTATAGTTTGCTTACCCCTGATGAAGAGGCTTGATCAGATTCATTTAATTGAATGAAGCTTCATAATGATTTTACTTCCTTGGAGGGAGACAGATGTATTTTTAATCTCTCTTTTTATGATACAGAGTTACTAGACATCATTGACCAAATCCTTATTTTATTGGTTTAGGAAACAGCAATTTTCTAATTTTATTATGCTTCATTGATAAGCTAAATTAAGTCTCTAAAGAGAAGTCAGCCTTCATCATCCAGTTAATACCCTAATGTACAACAGGTCTGTGAGAAACCAGGATAAATGCTATTTTTTCTTTATGTTTTATGAGTTTGTAAAATAATTACATAGTTCCCTAGCATCCTCCAAAAATGATGAATAAAATTAGGTCTTTTTTCTGTTTTAAAACCCTAATTACATCTTGATCCTCTTTCCTTTGTTTCACTAATGTTACCAAAGCCTACTATGTGTCATCAAAACACTATAGCACAGCTACATAGCTCTTTTTACTATATAAAAAAAGACTGTAATCCTTCATATGAGTTTAGAGTTCTTTCAACATGATACATCTCAGATAGCTCAGATATGGATAAGGAAAGGGATCTTCTAACTTCCGGGCTGCCTTCTGTTTTAGTCCAAGCAATTCCCCTTAAATGTACTAGCATATTGCTTTGATTTCTCTTGAAAGTCACAAATTTATAGTGCAATGATTCCCCAGTCATATTTCTCAATATAAATTCCTGTTTTCCACAATCAGAAACTGTAAACATAGGTAATAAGAATGGTTTGCATATGTAACACTTCTTTTATCTTTCAATTCTATAATCTCACATATGTCTTGCTCTCTCCTCTCTACCTGTTTAACTACTATTTTTTTCTTTCCCTATCTTACACCTCTCTGCCACAAAACTTTTTTCTGCAGTCTGGTCAACATTTTTGTCTTGTTCTTCCAAGTCACTATAACACTTTGAACTTTTATCTTAAAATCTCAAGGATTTATGCATGTGTATGTCCATATATGTGTGATAATTTCATAATACATACAACTACATAATTATATACATTATAATTATAGACCAAAATCATACAGATATCTAGAGAAACAGAAAGATAAATATAATTTTGTTCCTTTATAATATGTTGGTATTTAAATGCATTAAATTGTAATGTATTTGTACTTAAATATGATGTATTTATGTTTTTATCATCTTAGTCATTTCCTCCATGTAAGAGTGAAGCTCACAGTTTTTCTAGGATATTGTATTACCTACATTCTAGACACAATATGTCCTTCATACATTTTTTTCTTTTTTGTAATTAAATCCATTTAACAAAATTCACCATTTTAACTATTAAAAAATATACCATTTAATGGCTTTTGGTACATTAAAAATATTTGTAAAACCTTCACCACTTTCTGTTAAAATAGTTTCATAACATTTTCATCACCCAAAATTAATCCCCCTGGCCATTAAAGAGTTATTCCCCAACTTACCCTTCTTCTGACCCTGGTTGACAACAAACATCTTTCTCTTATGATGGATTTACCAATTCTGGGTATTTCATATAAATTAAATCACATGGTATGTGAACTTTTCTGTCTAGCCTCTTTCATTTAAACAAAGTTTTCAGGGTTCATCTATGCTGCAGCACATATGAGAACTTCCTACATTTTATGGCCAAATGATAACTCCATGGTATGACAAGACCACATTTTGTTTATTCATTAATTTTTTGATGAACATTTGGGTGATTCTTATCTTTGGTCTGTTATTAATAGTGCCTCTGTGAAAATTCATTTACAAGTTTATGTATGGATGTATGTTTTCATTTTATGGGATAGGAATGCAAATTGGTGGGTCATAGGGTAATTCTGTGTTTCACTTTTTGCAAAACCACCAATGCTATACCTACTTTTTTCTTTTTTAATTTTTTTTAAGCCACAGAGTCTTATCTCTGTTGCCCAGGCTGGTCCTAAACTAGCGTAAAGCAGTCTATCCATTTCAGCCTCCCAAGTAGGTGGAATTACAGATGTGAGGCACAGCACCCGGCTAAAATGATACATCTTAAATTCATTTATATCAATAGTAATAAAAAAATGTAAATTAGTCCAGTTAAAAGACAAAGATTATCTGATCAGATTAGCAAAAAAAACCCAAAGCTCAATTATATGCAGTCTTCAAGATACTCAATTTCAATTTAATCCTACAGATTAACAGCTTAGAGGTGAAACTGCACAGTGAGATCAGCTACATGGTTGTGGTTATAAAAGAACAAATTTGAGAGAGATCCTTGTGATGTTTTAACCATTCTGAATCTTGACCATGGTAGTAGAAACAAAGACATACACATTTGGTAAATTTACATACAACTAAATACACTTACAGAAATGAGTATAAGACTAGAGAAATCTGAATAAGGTTAGAGCTTGTACCAGTATAAATTTTCTGATTGTGATATTGTATTATATAGTTTTGCAAGATGCTGCCACTGGGGAAAACTGGGTAAAAAGTACACAGTGTCTGTCTATATTATTTCTTAAAACTCCATTCTGATTCTACAATTATCTGAATTTTTTAAAAACGCAAATGTTGTGGCCGGGCGCAGTGGCTCACGTATGTAATCCTAGTTCTCTGGGAGGCCGAGGCGGGCGGATTGTTTGAGCTCAGGAGTTCAAAACCAGCCTGAGCAAGAGCGAGACCCCGTCTCTACTAAAAATAGAAAGAAATTAATCGGACAACTAAAAATATATAGAAAAAATTAGCCGGGCATGGTGGC
>CAUYSK010086889.1:0-29032 GCA_963575035.1 Avahi laniger | reverse complement strand
TTTTTTTTTTTGAGACAGAGTCTCACTGTGTTGCCTGGGCTAGAGTGTCGTGGCATCATCCTAGCTCACAGCAACCTCAAACTCCTGGGCTCAAGCGATCCTCCTGCCTCAGCCTCCCAAGTAGCTGGGACTACAGGCATGCACCACCATACCCGGCTAATTTTTTTCTATATATTTTTAGTTGTCCAATTAATTTCTTTCTACTTTTAGTAGAGACAGGGTCTCGCTCTTGCTCAGGCTGGTTTTGAGCTCCTGAGCTCAAACAATCCCCCCCCACCCCCACCTCGGCCTCGCAGAGAGCTGGGATTACAGGAGTGAGCCACCACGCCCGGCCTCAACACAAATTCTTAATAAGTGGAGTTGTCTTAAAGTTTTAGACCCAGTCAGGGACCCTACTCTTCGAGTTTGGGATTGACAAAGAGATGACTGTAAGATGATCACTTTGGGGAGCGACAGCTTGGGTATCAGCAGTGGTTTTGGAACTGTGCTCACTGTCCTGGTTTTCAATTTAAGAGCAACAGACTTTAAGCTGGCTTCCATTTGAGTCAATATAGAAACAGTCAATATATATTATATGTCTGTGAAGCTGGTCTCTGGATCAATTGCAATTAGTTTGCAGCAGATTGCATTAACATATCAAAAATTAATACAACGAGTGTTCTGATGAAAAGGAATTGACCACAGCCACACTGTGGCTATTTTTAGTCTCCCTTAAATGCTCTTTTTCAAACTGTATTTTTTCTTCTTTGGTTAATGGCTTTAAATTGGTATGTCAACACAGACATAATCTATTGATCCTTCCCATTTGCCTTTTAAAAGTGGTCCTAAATAATAGCACATAGCTAACGTTTAATGTTTTCTTTCATTAGGGGGCTTTTACTAAATGCCTTGAACTTGTATTTTCTTGGTATGTTATATGACACACTATTAAAACTGTTAAACCTACGAGTATGTTCATCTATGAGATTTTGTGTTTTTCAAATTAGTAATGTTTCATCAAGACTTAAAATGTCAGAAGTAAGATTAACAAACAATATACTGTAAGTGATGTGAGCATTGCCTGTTTGGCAATTTATTTTTACACCAGTATTATTTATTTCTAATTATTTCATGCACTCAACCTTGGTGCATGAAAAAGATAATTCCTGGGTGGGATTCACAGGCACCCGTGTCCTCGGCTCCGCCAGGGTCACTCACTGGAGGCCCTCTGCCTAAGTGTCAGAAACCTTAGAACAGCAAACACATAATGACTGTACCTAGACTCCATTAAAAACTACAATAAAGAAGTGAGTTAGTCTGTGGCCCAGTGACTTCAGAGAGTTGAAAAAAATTGTTCCTGAAAACCTTACAGTGATTAATGGTGTGTATACAGTTATTAAAATAATGTTATGCTCTTTATTTATTTGGGGTGGGAGTTAGGAAGGCCTATGCTGTATAATAGAGTTCTTAACAGTTTTTAAAATCACTTTATATTTTGAAATATTTATAGACTCACAGAAAGTTGCAAAAATAGTGTAATATTCCCATGTACCCTTTATCCAGCTTCCCCTAATGTTGACACCTCATGTATTAATAGTTGTGGTACAATAGCAACACCAGGAAATTAACAATGGTATATTACTATTAACTAGACTATAGACCTTATTCAGTTTTCACTGGTTTTATAAACATGCATTTATTTATGGTTGTCTATAGTTGTCATTTAACTTAACATTTGTGATTAAAAAATAATTAAGTATGAAGAATTTACATAGATTTCTTTTTCTTTTGCTTCTGTAATCTTTGTGTTGCTGATTGTCAGTTGACAATGTAGGACTGGCCTGTAGGACTGGCCACGTTGGTTGACTGTTATTTGTCTTGCTGTTAGTCAGTGTTCTTACCTCTCTCCCTCAATTTCTCTAGGCAGTTCAATTAACTTCCAGAAGATGGCTGAACCTGCAGGAATACCAGAGCAAGAAACTGATGTCTGACAACGGAGTCAGAGTTCAAAGATTCTTTGTAGCAGACACTGCGAATGAAGCTCTTGAGGCTGCTAAGAAACTAAGTAAGCTAATTCATAATGGGTGAAATATGCTTGCCCAAATCAGTGAATTCACAGGTAGCAGTTTCCCACTAGTTAAATTTTTTAGTCATGGGTTGTATTGACGGGGACAGATGCAGGGGAGAACTTTGAATCGCAAAAGAAAAGAAGTTCAGATGGCCTGGGGCACGTGTGCAGGAGCGGCAGCAGGGTCAGGTGAGGGTGTCTGCCTCCAGGACTTGGTACCTATGAGTCTTCAGTCCTGCTGGCCTGGGAGGAGATATGGAATCACAGGGCATCCTCAGTGTGATGGCCTGTGGTGGAGGAAAGCCTCCCTTTCTTGACACACTGGAGGCCCTGCCTGACCATTCCTGGGTGGGATTCACAGGCACCCCTGTGTCCTCGGCTCCGCCAGGGTCACTCACTGGAGGCCCTCTGCCTAAGTGTCAGAAACCTTAGAACAGCAAACAACTCCTTCCTTTTTTTGGCATCTCTCAAGGCGTATCATCAGGAATTCTCATAGAATGAGCATGTAGGGGTTTTCATCATAGCTTTGTTTGAAAATAAAGAAATGTGCAGCAGTGAAGCATGGTTCAATAATTTGTGATGGGCGTGGATGGAGGCCTTTAACAGTGACACCATGAGTGCACATTTGATGGTACAAAAAGGAAGTCATGATCCATGTTAACTAATAAAGGAGATGATAGCTGCAAAAGCAAAACGTCCAGTTAGGAAAACTTTATTTTTTTAAATGAGATGGCAGCATATGCAACATCACGCCGTGGTAATGCTTCTGAGTTTTTAGTGACCATTTCTCCCAGTTCTCTCAGCTGTAGCCATTGCAGGGTGAGTCAGGCAAGATGTTCAGCATCCTTCTTTAAGGCTGCCGGAAGATGGGGAGAGCCTGCTTGTGGTGCCTGCGAGACAGCAAGGGGAAGTACATGCCTTTGAAGTCAAGCTGACTTTGCTTCACTGTTTTGCCCTGCCACTTACTGGCTTCTCAACTTTGCAGAGAGGCTTTCTTCTTTCTGTGCCTCAGTTTCCCTATCTATAGATCAAAGCTAATCATATTTATCTCCCAGTGCTGATGTGAGTCTTTAAGGGAGATTGTACATTGTTATGTGGTAGAGAATCTAACCAATTTCTCTACTTGTAGATGGAGAAATTAGGGATCAGGTCCTGCCGTCTGCCTTTCAGTGAACACCCCATCTGGTGGCATACAGACTCTTTCATTATTGGTCTGGCTTGCCATTGTCCACCAGAAATGTCATGTGAGCCAAATAAGTATTTTAAAATTTTCTAATAGTCATGTTAAGAAAAGTGGAAAGAAATGAGTGAAATTAACTTTAATAATACATTTTATTTACTGCAATATATCTAAAGCACCATCATTTCAACATGTAATCAATATAAAAAAACTATCAATGGAATATTTTATATTGTTTTTTTGGTCCTAATCTTCACAAATCTGGTTTGTAATTGTACACCTCCAGCACATCTCATTTCAGACTAGTCACATTTTAGGTGCTCAAGAGACACATGTGGCTAGTGGCTACCATAATGGACAGTGTAGATTTGAACACTAAAAGGACATGCATGTGCATTCTTTGCCTACAACCTTGGAGAACAGTTGTTTCTCACCAAAAATAAAAAATAGATCATGTGCTGCTCAGCCTTGTCCAGATCAGCTGTAGCAGAGTTTGAGAGTACAAGACAGAGGCAGTCTCCTTATTTCAATTTTCTGTGCTCTTTTAAGAGTAAGCACTAAAGTACTTCAGCTAGTAATTGTTGTTGTTTTATCTCCTTCTTAAAGTTCTCCCAGAAGCTTATACAACAGATCCTTTCTATGTTATGTGAGTTGAAAAGTATATTTATTTGTTCTTGAACGAATATTTATTGTGTCAACCATGTATTAGGCACTGTGGATGCAGCTGTGGAAGAGAAGTGAGTCTTTTTTCTCCATAGAACTTACATTCTGGAAAAAATTTTCCGAGAAATTGAAAGCAACTTATATTTTAAGAAATGAAAATTGGTTTCATTTTCAAAAACTATCAAAATTAGTTATTATGTTGGGGGAAAAAACCCCAATAAAACTACACCTAAACTTGTATGAAAGCTCTTCGATGAACTGTGATAATAGACTCAGTAAAAGTTAGTACTGTATTCCAATCTTTTTGCAAGAAAGGATCATTTTTGTTTTATACTCTTGTGGTTTGGGAATTGGGAAATTAGAGTAAAGAAATGTAAAGTTCAAGCTGGTCTTTGATCTTGTCTTTCCCCATTATTTTATTAAATACAGGGAAGCGCTAGTATTCTAGGTCTAAATTTCTTTTTTAGAGAATTCTGGAAGCCAGCTGATTGTTCTCCTGCCCCACGTAGACATAGCACAACAGAGAGGAGTTATCTTCCAGAGTTTCCTAGAGATACGGACTTACTGAAGTAGTGGGCTTCTTAGTTATGGGTTTTATGAGCATTTATTTAGCTATCATTTTGTGGTTGGGGATTACCCACCATGCTTTTAAGATAGTTTTTGCTCTAGAGGAATTAGCAGAGTGGTGTTTACATTCTGGGGCTGTGGCGAGGGAGAAAAAGAAACAGACAGTAAAGCAAATTTAAATAAAACGAAATTAAACAATGAAAGTAAACTTTTTTAAAAGCTAATTTTTTTGGTTCTTGCGGAGTGATTTTAAGAAATTCAAACTGGATAAAAGGGATTGGGGATGATAAAGGAATTGAGAAAGATATAAAGGGACTGAGAAAAATGAAAGTGGTAAAAGGAATTGAGAATGATGCAGGGTGTGTGTGTGTGTGTGTGTGTGTGTGTGTGTGTCTGTGTGTGTGTCTGTGTGTGTGTCTGTGTGTGTGTGCACGCTTTCACCTGTGCATACCTGTGATGGTTCCTTTAGGTGGCGTGTCCAACAGAGGGCCTCTCTGTGATCCTGCCTAGAGCTAAATGGGAATTTAGAGAATTCATCCGAGCATTTCATTTGGTAATCCCCCCTCTTTACTTAGTAGTTTTCGTAGAAGGAAGGTCTCTTCTGGTTTCTGTTAAATAGTTTTGATCTGAGGGGAAACTTACAGGTTTGGAAAAGGAGATGGTACCAGTTCTAGTTGATTAAACATGAAATGAGTGGATAATAAATATAAAAAAGTGTGCATGTCACTGAGATTGCCTGGAGAAAGCAAAGCGAGAAGATTCTGGCAAAATATCCCAGTATTTACATTGTTGTCTCTACAAGACTGACAAAAACGAAGAATACAATTGCAATTTTACCAAGTAGATTTGAGTTTAGGATTAAAACTGGATTATAAAATTCATCTTCTTGATTGTCCTGAAAATTTGACCTCTACCTTACAATTATTATAATGGGGACAATTACATAGAATGATAACGTGTCTAACATGTAAGTGCCATATGAGATTTTATTGCTATCATCATCATCATCATCATAATCAGTGGCATCTGATTCCAGGTGGTTCACTACTGCCATGACGCAAATTCACGGAACAGAGACATAGGATGATCAGTATCCTGTCAATTACGTGTTAGGAGAGTTCATATTTTAATTTCAAAGGTTTATAAATGATTAAAATGTATTTTCTTACCTTTATAGTTTATTCTATATATGTGGATATGTTTTGAAATAAAATGACATTTTATAAAATATTTGAAAATAAATGTCGATATTAGCCATGACTATGATTTCCAGGGTGCTGGTGTGGATTATCTCACAAGTCTCTTTCTTTGTGTCTAAACCTGCATTCCTCGTTGTCTGTTGGCCGTCTATTGGGCGTCTCCAGCACTCCTGGCCCAGATGGAACTTGTCATCTCGTGGTTGCTCCAAACCCTTCCCTTCCTCTTCTCTCCTGCTTACTCAGCAGAGATGGCTTTAGATCTTCTTTAATGCCTCTCGTGTCTGTCATATTCAGTCAGTTCCCAAATCCTGTCATTTTTTGTGTAGCATTGTCATTTTATAAGCAAGGAAATAGGTAACATAAGGTTAAAAAACTTTGCAAAGGTTGTAGAGCTAATAATCAACAAAGGTGGTATTTGAACCCAGCCAGATTAGATTTAATCTCCTCCCTAAGCATTTTCCTCTTTGCTAACGATATTCTTGGGAGATTTTTATGTGTGACTCAGCATTTTTAAGATAGAAATGCATATTAATAAATTTAGAAGATTGGATTAAAACTGGATGTGGCAGGTTCTAAGGTACAGTTATAGAAATTGTGTAATCTGTGGATATTTTGTTAATGATTCGTTTTGTTTCATCTCTTTCGGCAGAGCACCTTTTGCTGTGTAGTTATGGAAAGCATGTTAATTGTAACATTTGTTTAAAATGGGTAATAGAAACTTTTTGTTTCTGAAACACAATTCATAGTAATAAGGTACTGAGAGTGATTCTCATTTTCTTGCACAGAAAATGAATTTATTTCTGATTGAGAGATTAAATTTGGTTTGAACTAAGTTTTTAATATGCAGATAATATTCATTTCTGTAGCAGTTTATCAGAGATACCTCTTGTAATCATGCTCTAAGGAAGGAATCGTTTCCCTTGCATATGCTTGTCTTAGGAGATTTATTAAATACAACTTTTCCCTTCTTATGAATTAAAATTAATGAATATCATCAGTAGATAATTATAGAATACCTACTGTGTGAACAACTAATCTTTTTGTTACCTTTTCATTTCCCTTTAAAGATGAATGAAGGAATGTGTTTCTGATATAATTGAAAAGACCTGTCTTAAAAGAATATTTGTATATGAACCCAGATGAAACTTATCTAGGACCACTACATTTCAGTTTTTGAAACCTCCACAACTTATTAATTATTCCATTCATGTTGACATGAGACTCTCAACATTTGATTAAGCGAGCAAATTGTATTTCAAAAACTCACAGTTTTCTTTTTTGCCAGAAAAGAAAATTGAAATATGAATGGAAAAATTAATCTTCTCTGAGCTAATGACATGCATCTTAAAATGGAGATAAGGAGCTTTTATTGAATTTGGCTAGCTTTGGATTGCTTTCAGCTATAACACATTTCTATTCATCAATATGATAACTTATTCTTTTCGTTTTATATAATCACATCCTAAAGCCTGCTGAATTACTGACACCATTAAGGAATTGTATTTTATGTAAAATGGGAACTGCGGCCCATTGACTACTGGTTGACATGTACTATTAATCCTATAGGCAATTAAATACATTGCAAGCCTCCTTCATTGTTGTGGCTTTGTCACATTGCATTATGTGGTTAGGGTCTTGCAAAAAGATCTTTAGATCCTTTGTGTCGAGATGATGGTCATTTTTGTCTTATAATGACAGACAAGGATAACATTGATTTTTGTGAAGTAAATCTTCATTTTTCCACATATCAGCTGCTCATTATTTCGAATCTGGAGTCAATAATGCAAAGATGCCACTAGGGTACTGGCATGTGTGGTCCATCAGAGGTTGAAGCAGTATCTCCTTTCTAGAAATAACAGTGGTGTCCTCACCAGAAGGATAATTCCTATGGTGTGATTTTATTGTGTGCCTGACTGCTGTTGGCCTCTTTGGTTTTTTTCCTGTTTTCTAAGCCTGATTCCCCTGCCTTCTTGGTAATTATTTGCACTTCCCCATGTCTTTTCTGTAATTTAGTTCATGCTTATTTCAGCTAGTGTTAATTTATGTTGTTTGCTGCGACAGGTGTGGTGGTTATTCAATACATATTATTGTTTATTCAGGAAATTTTCACTTGTTCATGTTCACTTGCGAATGCTCCTTAAAAGAGCACCTGAATTGAAATTAATGGTTTTCCCTAACTGTATGTATTAAGAAGATCCCATTCAACAAGTTGTAGGCCTTAATAACATTGTATTTAATGTATTGTATGTATTTTTGCAAGGAGACTTGTCTTTTATACAATGTTCTTCTCTCTTCCTCTTGAGGCTGCAAATATAAATGGGCTTTTCTGGTAATCTCTTCAGAACTTCTCTGTGCTAGAAGGTCTTTTCCCTAATTGTCTTGTGGTATTCACTGAATGGAAGCAACAGGAGACCCGCAGAGTGAAGGGTGAGATCAAGGCAGGTTGTGGGCAGGCAGGCTTTCTGGGAGTGGAGATGTAGCTTCCTTTCAGTTTCCTTAGAAACAAATGAGAACAGTGCTTTGAAAGTCATTCCTTTAACTTCAATTTTGGCAGTGTAATAAAACAGGGATTAATTCCTTTTCTTACATTTTAACCAATAATAGAATTAGCGGTGGCATTTAACTTTTGGGCCTTTACCATGTGCTTGGCGTCATGCTGGGCATTTCCTGAGTGTCACCTCACGTAATCTTCATTTAAACCAAGGGGAAAGGCTTTCCTTTAAGGACTGGTTCCAAATGTTGCCAGATCTCCACGTGCCCATGATTTGTGTATCCACGGTAACTACCATAATTTCCCTTTCTGTCATTAATAGATTTAGGTGTTAACTTGTTTTCTTAAAGCTACCTCATTGCAAATGAACAAGGAAAATAAGTTGTCACATGGTCTCATTTCCCAGGACTTTTCTGCCAATTTTTTCCTCCAGGTCTTTGATTCACTCTGAGTATGGTTTTGCAGGTAGTTCTGAATGTCCAGAGTATACCCTCTCTGGTTGTAAATGTAGAAAATCTTTGCCTGCAGTAAATGACACAGGAGTTAACTTCCTACTGTCCCTCTGTCTGTATATATTGGCCCTTTTAAAGAAACTCTAAACACAGATAAATCTCTTCTGATTATCAAAGGAATACGCCTATTATTTTGATTTTGGAAAATATAGAAAAAGGCAAAGAGGTAAAAAAATCTCCTCTTATCCAGTTACTCAGAGGGAACCTGTGTTAATATTAACATATTTTTCTCCACATTTCTTATGCATTCATTCAGCAATATTAATTTCTGTGTACATATTTAAATAATATAATTAAGAGAGAATGAGTTTATTTATAAATTTGGGAAAATACTATGCATACAGTTTTGTTTTAAAATTTTTTGTTTTAAAATTCTACATCACAACATGAGCATTATCCAAATATTAAATATTTTTCTTAAAATATTGTAAGGTTTTGTAATAATCTCTAGATTGACAATGTTATTTCCTAATTATGGTTTCCTAATTATGATTTTGTGTGGATTTTTTTTTCTATATTATCATATTAGGTTATGGTGCTTCTGTAATGCATAAACTTCCTCATTCTCAGTAGCCTAATACAATAAGGAGTTATTTCTTATTCACAGAAAAGTCTATTGTGATGTTCTCAGTCTGCCTCAGGGACCCAGGCTCCTTTCATTGTTTCACTCTGCTGTGTTCAACACGTGGCTCCCAAAGATGACTTGCAAAGTGTGTCCATTCCAGACACTGGGGGGGGAAAAAGCCATGGAGGATTACACGTGGAGATTTGCACGGACCATATCACTTCAGCTTACAGTCTATTGGCTAAAATTCATCATGTGATTTCAATTAACTGCAAGGGAGACTGGGAAATAAGGTTTCAATCCATGCTTAGGAAGAAGAAATGGGTTTGGTGATCACGTAGCAGTCTCTTCCAAAGGTAGTGTTTAGAAACTTGAGAAAATTTGTGTCTTTCCTTCAGTGCTTAAACCACAATTTACTTGGCTATTAGGTTGGGGATAACATAATAATATATATTTCAAGCAATGATTCAGGTAAAAAATATAAACATAGCACATGTCTCATACAAATGAGGTATTCATCAAGACTTCCTTTTTTCCTTCCTTCCTTTTTTGGAAGGAACTGAACCAGTGATTTGAGCCATCATAAAGGGAATATAATAACAGCTATTAAAAACAACAGCAGCAGATAAAAAATCAAAATTTTAAGTGCTTTTGCAGTAACAGCTGAGTGTTGAGCTATATTTATTGTACAGCTTGTCAGATGACTTGATAATAAATATATTATTATTTGTATGCTGTTGGTTGATATTTTCTAGAAAGATGGAGATATAAGAAGTTGTAAGTTGCATAATTTTGAAAGAAAATGAGAATCATACTTTCTTTGCATTGCAACAGAATAAATATTACATATGGAATTATGCTTTTAAGATGCTACGCTACTCCCCAAGGTGGTTGTTAACAGACATTGGGAATGTTTAACAGATGTTCATAAATAGTACTAAGGCTCCACTTGAGTTTTCTGGGTTACCTTACAGAAAAGTCAGGAAATGAATTGAGAAGATTTAAAAGAATTATATTGCTTGATCTACCTTACGATGAAAATTGGATGAGTAAACAAGCTACCTCAATTATGTAATTTTTTTTTCTTCCATTCAACATGGAGCAAGCTAAGAGATTTGGAAGTCTGTTATTTCTCTCAAATTAAATGTGAGCCAAGTATTAAAATTTTTTTGTCTTCAGGCTTTTATTTGAACGAATAGACCAGTCACTTCAGTATGGGGAAAAGAAAACAGATGGGATTTGAATAACAGGGGAAAAATAACAGTGCTAGTATTTGATATGCAAAATTCAAACTGTTCCCAGAGTCTTCAGGTGTAGCACTAAAAAACAACTTCATATAAATATATATTTTCTTTATAAATAACCTGTCCATTAGCATCATAAAGATGAGAAAATCTAGATCCCTTTGAGATACAGTTGCTCAGAATTCCTTGCTGCTCTTCCTTGTTTAGCGGATTCAGTTTTAACTCACTGTGGCACACACGGTCAATCTAACTCACGGTGTGCAACACAGCCACATTCCTTATGACGTAGCTGCGGGCTGATACTTTTCATGTAAGAAGTAAAGTATATGTGTTTCCATATAACTGGACAGGAGGTTTCAAGACTCATCTGCCACCGTCTGCCTTTCCCACATTGCTTCCCCTTGTGCCTGTTCCCCAATGTGCGGCTATATCATTGCCTGTTCTGTCTTTGTCCATGTTCTTTCTTCCACAGCCTGACTTCCAACACAGTGAAGATGGCTCTGGAATTGGCCTTGAATTCAAATCCTGAGTCTGCCACATGCTAGGCGTGTTACCCTAGGCAAGTTACTTAACCTCTAGAATCCTGAATTTCCCCATCTGTAAAATGGGCTTAATAGTAATACTCACTTTCTAGAGGAGCCAGGAGAGTGAAATGAAATCATATGGCTGTAAAGTTTAGCAAAGTTGCATACAGTAAAGTCTTAATGGGTAGCTAGGATCATTATCATTATTATTATCCTGCATTTATCATGGCCCAGCTTAGCCATCACTTCTTTGGTGATGTTTTCTGGGAGGCCCTGGGGTGCTGTTTAAGAAGATGGGCTCTGGAGGAAACTGCCTTGATTTGAAGCATAGCTACACCCCTTTTAGCTGTATTCTAACTTCTCCAAGGCTCCATTTCCTCATCTGTAAAATATGGCGTATCAGTAGTGTCTACCCGTGGGTTTGGTGGGAGACGTGACCTAGGTCTTCACACAGTTTCTGGCTCCTAGCAAACATCAGTAGGTGATGTCATTATAGTGCAGTGATTTCTGCTGTTACGGTACCGGTATATTGCATATCTCAGTCTGCACAGGATGGGCCAGGGCCTGTAATTTAACCTGTGATATCTATATGCGGAAAGAGGAAGCACATTCCTTATGACGTAGTTGTGGGCTGATACTTTTCAAATAAGAAATAAAGTATATGTGTTTCTGTATAACTGGAGAGGAGGTTTCAAGACTCATCTGGCATTTAAAGCTTTCATAATGGTCTGTAACCGCAGGTGACATGTCTTTTGGTGTGCCTGAGACAGACTTAGATACATCTATTATTCCAAAGCTATTATAAATTTTAAGCCCTTTTACTCTCAAACTTATCTCCATTTAAACAATAAAGCATGTGGTCATCTTACTCAATGAAAAACGTTAGGATGATTCCTTCATAGCAACTGTTTTTAATACGAAGCCTGTTTTGTAGGAAAGAATACGATAGCTTTAAATATTATTGCATTCATTCACGCAGCTTTTAAATGAAGAATGAACAGGAGAGGAAAGGGCCTTCCTGACAGGGATGATTGCTGGGAGTAGGGCACAGAAACAAATGGGCAGGACATCACTCAACTTGTTCCAGGCCAAGACTGTTTCCCATTCATCTTTGGAATCCTTGTACCTTGAATTTATGGATTCCATAAGTGGTCACTGAATGGAAAAGTTAATAAGAGAACAAGCACGCCAAGGAAGCTGCATCTAAGTTAGAAGTTGCCAAGCAGAACCTCTCTGATGTACATACCTAATGGTCTTTCTCTAATGCCATTGTGTCCTTAAGCTTGGTTTAAGGGAGAAGGTAAAAACTAAGGAAGCAGCAGCCCTCTGAGCAATGGTGGGAAGTTGGGAAATCGTGAAGGGAGGCGTCGGCTTGGTGGCGTTGCCTGCAGCCAGCCTTGTGGCTGGATTTGGTCCGGGGTTCTCTTCAGGCTGGTTTTACTGCCTAGTGCCACAAAACAGCCTTGGTGACGATAGGGGGTTGGTGAGGTCTGGTGTTGCCAGGAATGAATCTGCTTAGATAAAAACAGCTTCATCTTCTGTCAGCTTCTTTCTGATCTCTGGAAGGTCATGTTAACAAAGGTCCCTGGTCTGTAGTAGCTTTCTGTTCTATTTACCTCGGTGAGCTCTACTTTTAGTTATGGGACCTTGGATATGTACTCATTTCAGTTGAAAGGTGCCCCAAATACGCTCACTTTGGTGCCATTTTTATCACTGCTTCCCCTGCTTCTGGAAAAAAATTAATATTCTACGCTAGTAGACAGTAGCTCCCCATCCTTGCTAGAGTGTTGTGTTTGTTGTAAGAGAGGGGACTTTAAGGACACCAAGGGAGGGCTCAGAACCATCTGCGGTTGAAGTAACCTTTTTTCTATGGGATATTAATTGATTGAACAATTACTGAGTACCTGAAATGAGTCAAGCACTGAGGTTGTTTGGGCACAAGGATGACTAAGAATGGTTGGCTGCTTCTAAGATGTTCGCTGCCCAGTAGAGAGGCTGACACATAAACCCACAGGAATACAGGAATGGTAAAGACATGCCTACTCCTTCATGGATGCTGGGTGGTCAGGGAAGGCTTCCGAAGAGGTGAACACCACATTGCTTTCTGACCAATCCTTAAACTTAATGCATTTAATGAACAGTTTGTTCTGACCTCTGGAATAGAAACTGTGGTCTCAGTTTTCTTTCTCTCTCCATGAAAGTGATCTCTGAAAATGACTGGCAAGATATTGGCAATTCTAGCTTTGGACAGAGAAGTGATAACTTTGATCATTTTACTATTTGTGTGTAAAGCTAATTACTTGTGTAATGGGTAAAAGAGAGACAGAAGTGTAGACGGCTGCCTTCTGAGATAGATCCTGTGGACAGCCCTTCAAGTGGAGGGGTGTCTAAAACCTCTCCCTGCCTTTTATGTCAGGAAGCTTGTGGGTCCCATTCAGGGCTCGTCAGACTAAGGAGGTTGGATATTCACCAACCAAACGTGTGAGAATGATGTGCACAGCAGCATGCTAATGGGCACATTTGCAAAATGACATGGTTCTCTCATAACTGAAGTGTTCCTATCTGCCACCCTGATGTCTTAGAAGATAAATTCATCTTGTTTTACCTTCACATAGTCTTTCCCCTTTTCAAACAAAAGAAC
Organism: Avahi laniger; assembly: GCA_963575035.1. Taxonomy (NCBI): domain Eukaryota; kingdom Metazoa; phylum Chordata; class Mammalia; order Primates; family Indriidae; genus Avahi; species Avahi laniger. The sequence goes on along the minus strand of CAUYSK010086889.1, from coordinate 15,399 downwards.
ACATTTCAGTAGAATCTTAGGCTTGTATTTACTCATGCACTCATCAAATATTTACCGGGTGCATGTTCTAGGTGGTGGAAACTACAATGGCTAAGATGTTTTGAAAACTCAGCGTATGTGTAATAAACGCTGTTAAGTGTTTTGCCTCCTTTGTCTCACTGAATACTGATGAGACCTTTGTGAGATACGCCGTCATCCTTATCCCTAGCTTATGACAGAATCCTCTACGAGGCCCTAAGCGGCCCAGGCACAATGGAGCCTTTCAGAGTAACAAAAACAAAGTCAAGGTGCTTTGCTTCTGAGCCCAAAGTCAAGGGTCAAGGGCCTCTAACATCCAGAGCCTTGCCCATGAGGTTGCTTACCTTCACCCAGGACTCTTATCCAGTCACACGCCCTTTCTCCCAGAAACGCAGTTCAAAACTCCCTAGACTGGGCAGACTACCTACCGCCGAGCCCCTCCCTTCTGCTTGAGGCCTGGCTGACATCCTGTATCTTCCCCTCGTGGGTTGATTTTATTAGTCGAAATTCTTAGGAGTCCTGGGGCCTCCCTGGCCCCTGCCTTGAACACTGTAAGCAGCACCCATTAGCTGAACAAAGAACTGGTCTGTTGTGTTTCACATTGCAAAGGTCTTCTCGATATAGAAACACATCTGTTTTCACAATTCAGTGCTTTTTATCTTCACAGTGGTTGGAGTTTAAAGGGGTCTTTTGTGAACCTTTAAGTTCCCAAAGAAGGTGAATAGCTAAAATTTTCCACATTACCAGTAATATGGAACTATAACTAATGATAGAGAATGATACTTTCATTGCTTCTGTTTTAAATTCTGTAGCTAAAGGCTTGTAATTTCATACCAAGTCATACAAATTTTTGTTTAGTTTCCTTTGACTTAAGCAATGTAGTTTTTTGGGGGGAATGGGAGTCTTGTTAGAGTCTGATTAAGATATTGTTTCAGTTGGAAAGACTGATACAACTAAAAATCTGCTATAATTTTGTTTTTTATAAAATCATGTCTAGCTAACTTCTTAAAAAATTAAATCCCTTTGAACTTTTAATTTAGAACTGTTATCAATGATTGATAAAAGTGATCTATAGCTTTACTGTCGTTATCTATTTTCACTTTCTGTTTTCAGTAATAGAAATCTTTTACCCTTCAAACCAGGTAGGTACCAGGTTAAGAGATTTTCTGAACCATTGAGTACCATTCAGTTGATATCCAAGTAACTTACTCAGAAAATATTTTGAATATTTGAGCTTGATGAGGATACACAGTACAAATAAATTAGCAAATAATTGATAGATTATGAGAAATGCTATAACAGACATAAACAAGTTTTGTGATAAAATCATGGAGGAGTTAGGATAGTCAAGGAGGGCTTCTCTGAGAAGGTGACTTTAGGCTGAAATATGAGGATGAGAAGGAGTCAGTCATGACAAGTACCGGAATAAAAGTGTTCCAGGCACAGGTGACAGGAGAGACTGAGATCCTGAACTGGAAACAGCTTTATCAATTTGAGAAACAAAGGAAACTAGCAGGAATGAAGTTTAAAGAAGGGCAGTGTGACGAGGTCTGACGGATGGGCAAGAGCCCAGATCATGTAAGGCTTTGTGGCTGGGTAAGTATTTTAGGTTTTATTCTAAGTGAGATGGGGAGCTACTAGAAGGTTTTGATAAAACCCATGTCAGTTAGGTATTGCCTCAACAATGCTGGGTAGCAACTATCCCCAAACTCAGGAAGTCATTTGTTCTTGTTCAAGTGTCTGCATGTTGATGGATTGAGGTGGGCCTTGCTGGGCGTGGCCGCAAGCTGCATGTTGGGTCCAGGTCTACTCCATATGGCTTTCATCATCCTTGGACTAGTGAACTAAGTGGGGTGCATTCCTAACAAGGAAACAGCCTGAGTACAAGAGAGCTAGCCCAACTGCAAGCATGTTTCAAGCCTCTTCTTGCATCAGATCTGCAAACTTCCCAAGCATGGGGCCCAAAGTCAAGGAACCAGGGCCTCTGCTGGGCAGAGCTGCAGGGTCACATGGCAAAGGGTGTGGATCCAGTGAGAAATGATGAATTGGGGGCCAGTGGTTTGTTTGACCATAAGGAATGACCTGATCTTACCTATCGTATGAAAAGTTCACCGTAGACTAGAGTGACCGACTGTCCTGGGTTGCTCAAGGATGAGGGGTTTCCCAGGACATGGGACTTTTCAGTGCTAAAACTGATAAGGTCCCAGGCAAACCAGGGTGAGTTGATTACCCTATTATGGACTGTCCTGTGGCGAATGGATTAATGGGGCTGCAGGAGAGGTGGGGAAGAGGTAGGTGGTTGTTGTGGTCATCCAAGTGAGAGAAGACGGTGGTTTGAATGATGAGATTGCACAGGAAAGAGAAAGGAGTGGATGTCTTTGGGATGTTTTTTGGAGGTGGAACTCAGGAGACTTGCTGATGTTTGGGATGTGGTAGATGAAGAAAGGCATTAAGGATACGTTAGACTAATTGAATATGCTGTTTGCTGGAGTATGATTGTCTGAATAACCCGTAGAGTAGAAGAGCAACTTTTAATTATTATTGCAAATGTATGATAATAAACTATTACTTGCAAATACATTATATATTATAGACATAAATTGTGGTATTTCTTCAAAACCATCCCTAAGAAATTAGTGGAATAAATGTGGAGGTTGTCGTATTATATATAGACCCAGACCTATAGTAATATAAACAGATTGTATCAGAAAAATGATTGTCACTAACAAAGGGAATTTCCCTGATAGCCTTCCTTGGCTATCCCAACTCACCATCTACTATGGTGAGCAAGGAAGCCATGGATATTAGAAAATGAGTGTATTTTCTTCATTTTGATTTGCCAAGGCCTAACCCATTAGGATTTAAATTTTACATTTACATAATGAGTTTCCTATGTAACATCTTGGGGTGACGGTGTACCTGGTGTGATAGAAAGAATATTTGAATAGGATTCAGAAGGTTTGAATTTGAGCTGTGACTTTGATATTCAGTATTTTTCTGGGGGGTGAGGGCTATGTTGATTATGACTAGCTATTACCAATTCGTTTTCCCACTCATCTAGTTGATGTCTTGAACAACAAGGAGGACCTGTTCCCTGGACCATTTTGGGATGCTGGTTGATTTAATATTGAATTAATACCCTTTCACATGTTTATAACCTTGAATAACTTGCTGAATGTATTTGGGCTCAATTTCTTTCTCTATGAACTGGGAATAACTATTTAGGGATATTGTGGGGAGCCATTATACAAGAGATTGTATATAAAGGTACTCCATAAGGTGTTATCCATGAGATCCTCTTCCTTCTCCACGAGGACCATGGGTTTCCTGGCTCGGATTCATACTGGCTTCATTTTTGTCATCTGTTGTGCCTTGTGTCCTTGTTGTATGTGGTAGTGATGAACACGTTTGTGGAAGACATGGCTGATACAATGTCACGTTCTTTATTCTGCCCCTTACCTCTGGACTGTTAAGCCAGACCGTCTGGGTTCTAAACATTTTTCTTCTGATTTTCTAGCATGAGCTCTTGGGCAAGCTACTTAACTTTTTTGTGTCTTAGTTTCCTCTTATACAAAAGGAACTATAACATTTTTTGATGAGACAGGCACTGTGATATAATGCCCTCATTATATTAATTGTAGTAACTCAGTTGATCAGTGTATGGAAATCAATCAGTCAACAAAAAATAAAGATTCAATGAATGTTAGCTGTTTTATTATTATTGCTGTTATTACTTACAGGTAGGTGTCCTGCTGCATTTACTTGATTTATACACCTAAGAAACATGGCAGAACTATTTAGTTATGTAGAAAATTGAAAAGTTTATGTCATGGTGAACTCTAAAGGATAATTTGATATAGATTTCTATTATTTGTTTTTTGGCAATTTGTAATTTTTCTGCAGCAACCAGTGTATCCTACTTATTAAATTTCATGTATTGTGAAAAAGAGTTTGACCATATAAAATGGGTCTTTTTGAATCTCAGCCCATTGAAATGTTATTTTGTTTTCCCTTGTCCCACAGAGTCTGTTTTATCTGCTACGGCACCCTGGCCAGCCAGCTTCTCTGCTCTTCTTAAGTTTTTACATTTCTCTTTATTTGTCCTAGCTTCCTTGTGTGCTCTGTTTGTGCTCTTGATTTATTAAATCTCTGAGATCATCCTTTCTCTGGGAAGGGAGGAAAGGCTTCTGGACAGACAGGCTGGGAGATCTAAAACAGCCCCAGGGATATGCTTCTTGTTCACTTCTTTCCAGCAACTGATTAGAGATCAATAAATGCACAGTGCTGGTGTATATTATGCACTTCTTTTCCTGGAAAACCGATCTGTAGTCAATGGGCTAAATAGGAGAAGAGGCATTTTTCATTTGGCATAGCTCTATAACTATAAATAATTCTAGAAAGTTTTTTTTTTTTTTTTTTTAAGAATTTTCTCTCACCTAATGTCTAAAATCTTGGGGAAGTCTGATATCTTTTCCTTCTGGAAGGATGTGAAACTTTGTAGGATGGAGAAGTAATTTAAGGAGTACTTAACCTTCAAAAAAAAATGCAATGAAAACCAATTCCCAACTAGCTCAAAAGTTTCTCGAAAGTCACAGTAGCTTTGAGATTGGCAATGGGAATTGTCATAGTCCTTACTTGCTGGAATACACAGGGAGGTATGTGGGAAAGAACATAATAGAAATATTTTTTAATTATGCTTTTTGTTGAATTTTTATGTGTTACTTCATTTGGTCTTCATGTAATACATGGGTGTTGATAGGACAGGAACTATTCTCTTTCTCAAATGAGGAAAGAGACTCAGTGAGCTTACCGGACTTGGTCTCTCACAGTAGGAGAAAGTCCCATCCCTAACATTTGTAGAACCAGGGCAGGAGGACAAATAGAGGCCCATATACCATATGTTCAAAATAGAAAGTTTTATAAATGCATATGTAATTCAAGCTAACAGTCTATCAAATAGACTAAAATATATCCCAAATGGAATAAAATTCTGACAAATAATACCTTCATAATGACCTGTAAGGCCTGATTTGAATTTCTTATTCCTGGACTTTGTGTGATTTGATGCAAGAACACGCAGCATAGGGATTACCAACCCCCATCCTGCGGTTCCTCTTTTTACTCCTAGCTCCATTTTGCAGTGTAAGGTACCTCATGCCTATGTGTGTCAGATCCATCCGCCTTTCCTGCAAATAGCCACCCCTTGAGCCTAGGAGTATACTTAGGGGGTACCATGTTCTTCTCTTGGAAGGCCAGATCGTGAGAAAAGGCCCACACTGGACCATTTGGGTAGCCTTCTGGGGGAACATGTGTGGCAGGGGATATATAGGCTCTGGGCAATCCCCTTGGCCTTGAGGACTCCTCACTCCATGTGGAGTATCCAAGACGCAAGTTGGATTTAATTGGATTGTTTGGTCACTTCAATCATATTATTAGTATAGTGAAAACCATAGTTCATTCCTTCATTCAGTATGTATTATGTGCAGTTACTTGGTGCTGGAGTTATAACTAGAATACGACATCTCTTGGGAGGGGCTTTGAATTCTAGTGAGAGGAGATAGAAAGTGAGCATGTAAACAATTATAAAATGTTGTCCTAAGGTTATTGGTGCTGTAAGAAGATAAAAGAGCGTAGTGAGAGAGCGATGGAAGAGTAGGGATGGGACCGATGATCAGGGAAGGATTCTCTGTGGAAATGACATTGCGATGTAAAATGTACATGCTGAACAGCTCTCTGGAGATCCAAGGAAGAACATTCCAAGATGGATCACACGAGGTGGTGTCAGAGGACTGAAAGGTGACCATAGAAGCTAGGGTGTAGTTGGTCAGGGAGTGGAAGGAGGTGGGGATAGAGAGATGGGCAGAGACTTGGGAGTCACTGGAGTCTTGTAGGCCCTTTGGACTTTGTTCCCATAGGATCCATTGGAAATTTTGAATTAGGGAGTGATGGTAAAGCTTCCTGATGAAGTTCACTCCTTAGCAGTTAACTCGAAGTGGCCTGTCCAAATTTTAATCATTTTGCCAATAGCAAATGAATCCCCCTGCCATATAGATCCCTCATCTCTTACAGTAGTTGAATGCCACAGATATATTTTGCGGACATTTTGAAGACTTAAACATTGGTGCTCCTGGCATGTAATGAGGAAAAAGTGGTCATATATTTAGCTATCAAGTTTCATGTCTTTTGCTAAAAATATAGAACCAAGAGAGTTCTGAGCATAAATACAGGCATGCTCTTGGTGTTGGTTATTTCATAACTATTCTTAGGTGCCAAATGTCTTCATCTTTACACGATTTATAGTAATGTAAGTAATGTGTTGGAGACTAACAAATCAAAATCTCATTTCAGATATGTGACACTAATGTTGTGTTGACTTATTGTTTCATGTGTTAGATTTCTGATAAAATTACTAAAACACCTTCTTGAGAGAAGTAACAGGAAGAAACATCAGATATTCAGCTGTCTGCACTTTCTTAGCAACAGGAGATTACTAATAAATTCTTAATTGTGTTAAATAACATATTAGAGTACCTCAATTTAGGAACACTCAGCAATTTATTAATAAAATTTTTGATAGCAAAGGAATTATAATTAGCACAATACTTGTTAAGAGAAAACAAAGACCGACCAATTTTAGTTGTTATTTATTATAATGACTTTTTTACTATTAAAAATGTTTCCTCAACAATAACCAGATGTGTAACATAGAAGCAGCTGCACAATATGTTCATTTTTATACATAATATTAGAAATCTTAGACGAGGTTTATGGTATGTTGTGGAAAATGAAATCATCTTTTTCTTGTCCGAACAGCTGTGTAAAACAGAATGATAGCATCTTCTCCTGTCTCCAAGTGACCATCTGTTTTTATGATATTTGACAGGTAATTTATTAATTTTAAGAGGTTTGTTTTAGTGAAATGTTGGCAAATGTGCATGTAGCAGATTTTAGGAAAATACTATAAAGCTCTGGAATTTTTAGGGTCTTTCCGAAGGTCCAGTAAAATCTTCAAAAATATTTTTTTCTTTTATGTTTTGAAATGGATAAAAATATTTGCCCATGAATGATACAGTAGGAACTAGTCTATAGGCATCAGCGACACATTTGACAGCCATTCATTTTGGTTTGGGCCAGATGTAGGAATATTAACTGTATAATTAAGAAAGAGTTTATTTAAATTTTTTTCTTTCAGTACCATCTCGTGTTGTTTCTGTTGACTTACCATAAAAATTGAACATAACATATAAGTGGTAAGTTGCTTTCTAAACTCTGTCCTCCTCCATTCTAGCTGTCACTGCACTTTCCTAGGGTCCTTCCGACATCTTCTCAAATCTTGGAAGAGATGTCAGCTCTTTTTCGCATTCATTTGTCACTTTTAAGGTTTCACTGAATTACCCAGGCTGAATGCAGAACGAAAAGAAACGCCACGGTTATTATGCTGACGGCAGACGCGACGTGGGAATTCTTTATGATAGGCCCTTACTCATGTCTTAATACTTTATTTGTTCCAATGTGCTTAGCAAGCCACCTTGGCCTTGTTTTTCTCCAGGTGGATCCTACCTGTTTTCATTTGGGAAGCTTAAATATTCTTAAGATGAGTGATAATGCTTGGTGAATAGAGTTGAATGTCATCAGTTCTGTCTCTGCCTTTCAGTCACCAAGTGATGCTAGGAGACTTAATCATTTTTAGCTCAGTTCCCCAATCTGCAAAATGAGGTTTATGACATTTTCTTCCCTGGTTCGCTGGAATTGCATTAGAAAAATGAATGAATGTGGTGGTGACTGTTGATTGGATGACATGTGCTGAATGTGGCTTTTCAGAGTTCAAGACTTGACAGATTAATAATGGTCTTAATTATTGTCCGTAACATGGCTCTCGGATAGTGATGATGATGAGGAGGAGGAGAAGGAGGCTAAAGGGGGTGATCGAAGAGCAGTAATAATAATAGTAAAATGAGGCAGTTTAGGGTAGCGACTAGCCCCACAGATCCTGGAGCCAGACTGTCTTGGTTCAGATCCCTTTTATGTCACTTATTACTTGTGTGACCTTGAACAAGGTAAATCTCTGAGCCCAGTAAATGTCAGATTTGAAATTGGAACCCATGCCACTGTGCTGTTTTCAAAACCAAAGCAATAAACACTAGAACATATTCTAGAGCATTTGAAAAGGTCATGTAACAGAACATACAAAAAATAGGAGAAGTCAGAGACATCCTATCTTCTTTACCTAAAATACTTATTAAAAAATAAATACCCCATAGGATCGTGAACATCAGACCAATTGGGAAGGGTGGATTAATTGGCTGTCTGAAGACTGAAGTTGGCATATTGGACTCCGTTACAGAACTTGCTTGTTTCTGATCTCTGGAAATCGCTGAATTTCATTATTATTCGTAGGTCTTTTTTTTTTTTCTTTAATAAAGCACATCATTTACAGAACGAGAATTTTGTCCTATGAAGTCTAGATTGTTTTAGGGGCTTATTAAGAAACCGTACAGTAGCTTTCTGAGGTTAACTGGTACTGTCCTTTGAACTCTCAAGTTTGTGCCTTGTGAATCTCATGGTGGGAGATTTGGCTGTAGTACGAACGGAAAGAGCCTCATTGGATCAGCAATACCTGCAGCCTCCGTGGAAACGAGTGAGAGTTAGAAGTAGAATGCTCCGTCCTCATTACAAAAAGAAAACCCTAGTTTAAAGAGCAGAAATATTTGTTTCTTTTGGAGGTACATTGCCATTTATATAACTGCATGCACGGTTTTGATTTTTTGGCCAATTTAGGATATTCTAATTGGTTGGTGTCAGCATTATTTTACAAATGTTGAGAAAAATCTATCATGGAAAAATTGAAACAAAGCAAGACTTTTAATGGACAGGGGAGCGCAAGTGGCAGCAGGGAGAAAGCATTTCAGCGTGGCAGGGATTTGTGCATTCCTGGTGTAGTCAGCTGTTATATTCCAGCAGCTTATTGGCATCCAGTGGCATCTGGAGACAAATGATGCAGTATCCCTGTTCTGAAGAATGTCCTTTGCCTGCTCTCTAAGCATCACAATGCTCAACTTGTACCAGTTTTTACAGTGTGATCATTTTTCATTATACATTCCCTTACTCCATCAGAGAGCAAAGGGAGCAGAGGGGAGCGTTGAGTGTTCTCTTCATGTTACTTCTGTGGTCAAGACCATGTTGATTCAGAACTAAAGAGAGAGCTGGAGCCAAAGCACTGTTAACCTAACTCGAAGGATTGAGTTGGTGGGATAAATTGGAAAGGCTTCAGGCAGGAATGTGCCAGGAGGTTGCCCAGTGATAATAAGGAAATCTATATGGCTGAAACAGCTAAAGAGAAAGAGAACCAGTAAGCTGTATGTAGGACATGAGGTTAAATTGGGGTGTCGGGAATACAAATTGTGTAGGGCTTTTATACAATTGGAGGGATGCGGATTTTAGATTTGCCCGAAAGTGGTGGTATTTATAATATTTTTTATTTTCCAACCAATATATTGACTTATATTTCACATATCATAAGTTTACCCATTTCAAGTGTATATAGTTCAGTGATTTTTAGTAAATTTACCGAGTTATGTAACCATCACCATAGTCTAGTTTTAGAACACTTTCATCCTCCAGTAAGATTCCTCAAGCTCATTTACTGTTCATCCTATTCTCAACCCCAGCCCCAGAAATCAATAAGCTACTTCCTGTCCCAGTAAATTTGTCATTTCTTTAAATGGAATCATACAACTTGTGGTCTACTTTTGTCTAGCTTCTTTCACTTAATATCATGTTTTTGAGTTCATTTGTGTTGCTGAACAAGGTTCCATTGTATGGATACAGCGCATTTTGTTCATTCACCAACTGGTGGACGTTATTTTGTTTTGAATTTTTGGCTGTTGCGATTTATGCTGCTGTGAGCATTTATATGTGAGTCTGTGTGGAACGTGTTTTTATTTCTCGTGGGTCCCGTGGTAAGCAGAATGCTCATTTGAAGACTTTTGCCCCTGGTTTTCTGCCCATGAATATGTGATTTCATGGTAAAAGAAGCTTTGCGGATGTGATTAAGGTTACTATTCAGCTGACTTTAAGATGGGGAGATTATCCTGGATTAACTGGGTGGACCCAATAGGATCACATGAGCCCTTAAAAGCACAAGAGGAAGGCAGAAGAGGAATTTGGAGAGGTGTTGCAGAAGTCAGAGACATCTGAAGTGTGAGAACGATTCAATGTGCCATTTTTGGCTCCAAGATGAGGGGCCACATGTCACGGACTGGAAACCTCAGTCCTACAGCTGTAAGGAACTGTTTCTACCAGTAACTAGTGAAGTGGGACGAGGACTCTGAGCCCCAAGTGAGAGTCATGATCCCGGCCAACAGCTTGATTTTAGCCCAGTGAGTCTCTGAGCAGAGAATCCAGTCACATCGTGCCAGACTTCGGACCCACAAACATTGTGAGATGATACATGAGTATTGTTTTAAGCTGTTAAGTTTGTGGTAATCTGTTACAACAGTGAGAGAAAACTAGTGCAGGTAGATCCCTAGGAGTGGAATTGCTGGGTCATGTGGTAAATTTCTAAGAAACTTTGCAGTGGTTTTGAGCACAGGGTAACATGATACTTCAAAATCATCCCCCGGCTGAGCTGAAATTAGCCTGTAGAGGAGCCAAGGGCGGAAGCAGGAGATGAGTGAGGAGGCAGGAGAAGCGAGGATGGTGGCCCTCACCAGGGCGGCTCGGCCCGAGTTGGAATCAGGACAGGAACGTGGATGACTGAGGCATCTGGAGCAGGTTTGGCCCTCTGCTGGAGGTGGCGTGGCAGGAGGTGGCCTGGTGGGAGGTGATAGCAGTGTCCAAGAGCCTTGGTGATTGAACCTCCCAGGACCACTGGTCAGTCTCATATGGAGGTTAAGTCATCAGGGGAGAAGGAAGGTGTATAAGTGACTCAATGGTGAAAGAAAGACAAGGTAAGGTAATTTCCCTTTTATCACTTCATATAAATAACTCCCATTCACCACTCTGGGACAGTCTATTAAATAGTTACTGGTGGGAGGTGATGGAAGTTTGATGGAAGAAAACAAACATCAAAATGAATAGACTGCGAGTTGTCTGACGGGCGAATCATAGTGTGTGATACAATAAAAGGCAGCTTTGCGGGGAGGGAAATGTCATTCCACAGAAATGTATAGTTTAGAAATGTGATGTATTGCTGTGTCATGCACACTGCAGAATTTCTCCAGTACTTATTAAGTGTTCAATATAAAACTTTCAAAGGACAGACTTAACTTGATTTGACCTGAGAAATAGAGTTGTTAATTGGGCTTTCTAATTTGGTGAGTTAATACTTAGTTCTCCAAGTTTTTGGGAGCTAATTGATAACTCTTTTACTCACTACTTCTGCTTCTTAAATGCATGTCTGATGGTTAACCATATTGGTAGAAGTCATCTTTACTGGACCGAATCCTGTAAGCTTCCTTAAATGCCTTTAGGTCTTTGTATACAAATTATTCTTCCCTCCCTTTGGTACTTTATTGCTCACCTCTCCTTATTAGGCTAACACACCAAGAAAATTCCAGGACCTTCTGTGTTCGAGGTAGGTGTCCCTTTGAGATGCTGCTACCACAATCAGTTTACACATCATACACTGTTTTGTCTCTGTCTGCTTCTCCTCTGCTTCTATTCTGTCTCCCTGACTTGATTTTGAGCTCAAAAAGTTCAAGGCTCACTGTTCACCATTGCTTCCCTGGTACAAAGAATTTGCAGCAGGAAAATGCTCAGTAAACATTGATTGAACTAAAACAAAGAATCACAGCCATTGCTTTATTGCATGCTGTCCTCTGTTAAAAAATAGGAAATGTTTGACCTTGTAGAGAAAGAACAAGTCTCCAGAGAAAGTCAATTGCCGTTGACAAACCTTCTAATCCTTTTGACGAACAAATGTGGCAGAACAGAACATGTTATGTTGACTACAGACATGTATATGACACATCTGGTCACCAAGACTGTTTCAGTGTAAAAAAAAAAAAAAAAAGCCATGTACTGTGCACTTTTGGTCTTGTGCCTTCTTAATTTGGCTGCATTTTTCGAGTTTGCTCTTGAGAAAAGACTACCATGGGAAGGTCTAGAGAAAGTGTTAACTAGCATTGGTACGTGCCTTAGTTACTCCCCCTGATTCAGCACCCAGAGATACATGTAGGAGAAATGTGTTTACCAGAAAAGTGACTGCACATCCAGGTGTTTAAGAGATTAAGTACTCTTCAGAGGAAGTTAGCATGGTTTACTGTGCAAGGTACCATGGAGGGGGGGAAACTTTGATTTCAGGAACACAAACTCAACTAAATACAGGGGGTCATATTTTCAGAGGGTCTTGCCCAGGCTTCCCGTTCACACACCCATAAGTTCCAGCAAACAATTCAATTTTATTTGACATTTATTGGGTTACACTTGACATTTCCAAGTGCAGTAAGTACTTTTTTTTCTTCCTGACAACTGAGTTGTGAAATTATGATTGACACTCTATAATGTTCAGTTCAGCTGTGTTTAGAACTGACCAGTGATTTTAGATGATGGACAAGCTCCAAATTTTATGACCCATGTATAACATACTCACCCTGGAGATGGAGATAATAGTTAATCAAGGGATAATATCTGCTGTTAGTCTGGGTTCTCAGGCTTCATTTTTAGACTAGGCTTTGGCCAGCCTGTGTATGTTCCTCAGGGTGCCCTGAGAGGCACTCAGCGAACATCAGGTGAAAGAATATATGTAGCCACTTTGAAGATGTCTTTCATTATTTTTGTCTTTTTGGTACTGTTTTCCTCAATTAAAAAAAAAAAGCATATTGCAAAATTTTTTAGAAAATACAGTGTGAAAAGGATCAACTGGAGTTATCCTACCCAGAGATAATCGTTATTGTCACTTTGATATCTTGTCTTCCAGACTTACCTATGGATGTGTAAGTGCATGTACACAGCCACAGAGTGTGGCTCAGAAAGTGTCTACCTATTTCACTTAGGACATAGGGCCATCTTTACTTCTCAGAGAGTAGAATGCTGTACCATGAATATACACAAAATCATTATTAGGTACACTTTATCTCGTTTAACCAATCCTGTTTTCTTTGACATTTAGGATGATTGCATTTTTCCTGTATTATAAAGAACACTGCCACTAACACCCTTAGTCCATATGTGCTTGTTCACTTAGGTGATTAATGCTGTAGGAGTGGAATTGCTGGTTGCTGAGTATATGACTTTTGCAAGTCTTCTGATACTTACTGCCGGTGAAAGGTTGTATCAACATTCACTCTTAATCAAAGTCAATGACTGAATTGCTCTTAGTCAAAGTGAATGTGAGTAGACTTGTTTCCCCATATCCTCTCTGAGGTTGTTTATTGTCATTCATATTGAGTTTTTATTACACATACACTGTCTTTTAGAGACAGCTGCTAAGTCTGATAGAGACATAGTGTAGCGAGCAGTATCATGTTATAGCGTGTGTATTACATTAAGACCTAGCTCTATGCCGTGTATTGTAACTCTGTATTGTACCTGTAAGCTTTTTGAGGACGTGGATAGCTTCCTTTATCTTAAAGCCAGCGCACGAAGCAATAGGTATAAAGATGTACACAAACAGACCTTCAGTGGCTTCTTGTTCAGTAAAAAAAATTCACAATTTATTTTCCTTATGAATGTCCCCAAGCCCCATGTATGGGCATTTTCCCAGTGACTTTTTAAAAGATCAGGAGTTACACTCTTCTACATTATTCTGATTGCTGCCTCATGCTATTCTGCTAGACTTTTTTTTAACCCAAATTCCTGCTGCCCACCACACACTTTTTTTTGAGACATCATTTTGCTCTGTCACCCAGGCTGCAATGCAGTGATGTGATCACAGCTCCCTGCAACCTCCAACTCCTGGCCCTAACCAATCCTCCTGCCTCAGCCTCCCAAGTGGCTAGAACATAGGCACATGCCACCATGCCTGGCTAATTTTTGTATTTTTTGTAGAAATGGGGTCTTGCTATTTTGTCCTGGCTGGTCTTTAACTCCTGGCCACAAGCCATCCTTCTGCCTCATCCTCTCAAAGTGCTGGAATTACAGGCATGAGCCACTGTGCCTGTCCTCCAGAATCCTTTTATATTTTTGAAACCTTCCTGTCTTCCTGTCATCTCTTATCTTTAACCAGCCTATTTTGTACTGTTCTGGAGAATTCACTCTTTCTAAGATTTTTCATCTTAAGGATCCATAGGTAATTCATTAGCACTGGACATTTATTTGAGAATTGGCATGTCTGTATAACATAGTTGAAAATAAAACTAAACATAGATTCAGGAGGGACAACTACCGTTTCTGTTCTATCTCTGCTTCTTTTTGTGTCTTTGTGTCTTGGGAAAGTCATGTTGACTCTTAAAGCTCTTTACTCATAAGTAAAATTAGTAAAATAACTTGTCTCCTTCATAGCATGCAGTGAAGATGAAATCAAATTTCATGAATATAAAAATTCTTTAAAAAAGATATAAAGTAATAGAAAAATAAAAGGTTTTATTATCTCCGAAGAAAAAAAACCAGGATCCAGTCCGGCTGTGGGCCACATCCAGGAATGCAGACAGCCAAGAGGCTGAAAGTACAAAGGGTGAGTCAAGCCAGAGACGCAGGTTCCAGCAGCGGTAATGGAGAAGCTCTGTAGGACTAAGAATGAGAAGGAAAAGAGGCAAATGAGCCTCACTGTCAGGGAAGGGGCGTAATCTGTATTGCCCTGGAGCAAGGATATTTTATGTGTCTACCTCTTGGGAAATGGTTGGTCTTCTGTGCAGCAGATGTTTTGGGAGCCCTGAGTTCAAGTACATGGCTGGGCCAAGGGCAGATGGAAGGAGAAGGAAATCTTACTTTTATTGGGGGTCTTTCATGTGCCAGACGTCATAGTAATTAAACACCTTCAGAAACATCACCTTGAGTTCATACACTAATGCATACGTGTTTTAGAGATAAGTATGCTGGGGTACCTTATCGGTTTCCTAGGTCTGGCATAACACGTTACTATAAAATGAGTGGCTTTAAGCAACTGAAATGGACTTCCTCACAGTTCTGGAGGCCAGAAGTCTGAAGTCAAGGTCTTGGCAGGGTGGCTCCTTCTGGAGGCTGAGAGAATGTGTTCCTAGCTTCTGATGGCTGCTGGCGATCCATGGTGTTCCCTGATTTGTAGGTGCATCACTCCAGTCTCTGCCTCTGTCTTCACACTGTTTTCTCCTATGTTTCTCCGTGTTTTTCTCTGATAAGAACACATGTAGCTGGAGCAGGGACCCACTTGCGTAATCTAGGGTTGGCTTCGTCTGGAGATCCCTAATTTAGTGCAAAAACCCTTTTTCCAAAAAACGTCACATTCACAGATTCTAGGTGGAC
>CAUYSK010086888.1:0-23869 GCA_963575035.1 Avahi laniger | reverse complement strand
TCTCCTGTTATTCTTTTTCCTGATTTGTGTGTCCCCCGCTGAATCTGCACCGATTCCCCTCGCTGTTTTTGTGGGAGAGCGCTCCGATTGTGTGTAGCAGACCAGGGTCTATGTCTCCCTCTCTGGAAGCAGGGATCCGGGGGGCTACCCTAACTCCGCCATTTTCTCCTCCCCCCCAGGTTCCATTTCATTTCATTAAAGATGACTCATAGTTGGACCAAAATCTGCATTAATAAATCCAAATGGTCAAAGGGAAAGAAATGATACAAGCTTTTGTTCAACTGATAATGTTAATTTTCTCATACGTTAATAGGCAGCATTAGACTTTGGTTATGAGTTTTTGACAAAATTTAAGCTTTTTTTCCCTAAAGAATAAAAATGGACCTGTTTCTTAACTTACTGAAATTTTAAATTAATAAATTATTATCTATAAATATATAAATATCTGAAATATTTTACTGTATTAAAGTATATTCTGCTTCAAATATCATTGCAGTTATAGACCACTGTAAGAATGAATCTAGCAACTGAAGAAAGGTACTTATCTTCTGGAATGGCCAGATACCTATCATTTATTATATTTGCTTTTCAGGATTTTAGAAATCAATTCATATAAAATTAACATTCCTATTTTCCCTTTGGGCGTAATCAGAAAAAAAGATTCAAGAGACAATCAAGTGAGGCTGGAGTAGCAAATACAAAGAATCTGAATCCATTTTTTGGGGAGGGTGTAGGATTATAAAAAGAATTCTGAAGATTATTCAATATATTTCTTAATCTGGCTGTTCTCAAAATAGAACATATATAGAATGGAAGAGGCCCCAGGGGAGGTACATCCTCTACCTGCTAAACACAGTCACAAGGCCCTGGCCTTTCAGTAAGTCTTGAGAAATTCTCATCTAGATACCACAAAATCCCTGTAATAATACTTGACACCTATTTTCAAAGAACTTTATTTCTAAAACTGAGCTGTTTTATACTGAATTAATTTAGAAGGGCATAAAGGAACAGAGGATGCATTAAGAAACTTCCATTGCTATAGCAACTGAGAGTTATAATTAATTATGTTTATCCCACATGTATATTTTACAGGAACTTTGAAATAAAGGAAGTAGAACTCAGGAAGCTAAGCAACGAACTGGAAATCACATACGACTTGAAAGCTTTCTTCCTAAATGTTTTACTAATTGGATAAATAGTCTCCTATCATCTCTACATCGATTCCTACTTCTTACCAAGAGGAGGCCTAATTCATGGGATTTCTTGGGGAATTACTAATGGACTCCAGAAGAAACCTTTCTTCAAATTGAGATCTCTCACAAAATGTTTCGTGGTTAAAACAGGGCTCATTTATGCACATTCTAAACTCATCAAGTTCTTAAACCTGATGGCTAAATCATCCTCTGAGCTATTTCAAGACATTCTCTTATGAAAAAAAATCTTAATAGACACTGAATTTTAAATAAACTGAAGACATAGAGCTTGAGACTCCGTTTTCCTTTCCCCTAACAGGTACCATCACCTTCGCCCAGTTCTGAGCCCAATCAAAACTTAATTAAACATTTTATTTCAACCATTAATGACAGAAAAGAATAAAAGGGAAAGACCTTATAAATATACACCAAATCTAGCAGAAGATAAATCTTGAATTAACTTCTTATGACTGTGAACTCTCAGAACAAAATCGTGTTGTCTTTTCCAGACTTTTCTCGCATATATTAGCCTATTCAGAACTGGAATTTATGATGAGCTATTTGAATTTCAAGCATTTGTTCACATCTCTCAGGTCAGGCTCTCATTTGAATTTCATTCACAAGCAAGTGGTAATGCTGGCAACCTGATGTCTAAGAACCAGTGATGGGTGACTCCTACAAGTACCACCTAGACCTGTGCGTGAAAAGATAGAAACTTGCTTTTCATAACTTGTGTATAATATACAAAATAAAGTAAGTATCATTCTGATATACAAATGTTCATTGATAAACTCAGAAATAAATGGTCACCTTGAGTTACATCCCCTGAGCAAACTAATTTTCCTTACTTCACTATAAATATAAAACTTACAGCCAGGCGACTGAAGGTAGCAATGCCAATGTGTGCAATTGTCACATTTAGAACCAAGATATTAGGATTATAAAAACTCTCAGCTTTTGTAGCATGATGCTGTTTGCTGTCCCTGTGGGTGCATGCTATCTCTCTGCTCTCCTAACCCTTGCAGGCTGAGTCTGTCTGAACCTTGCTCTTACAAGGGCGCCCCTACAGGATCCAATCCACAATGCAGCCCAAACAGCCCATGGAGAATGAGAAACCATCTGTACCTGCAAGACAGTTAATGCACCATTACAGATACCCACTTAGAGATTCTTCTGCCCTAATTCCAGGAACTATGTGGGGGTATGTGTGTGTCTGTGGGGGCAGGGGGCGATGTGTGGTGTATACTAATAAGACAGATTAATTTTAATAGATTACATAGTTTTATGTTGGATATTCTTTTGTTATATTGAATAATTGCATAAGAAATAAGTAATTTGAAAAGGTCATTTCCACTCATTGCTTAAAGTCAATGGAGAAAATGTAAGCTGGTTCGTTGTAGTGTCCCCGCCCCATAACTTTCTATGGTACTAGCCACCTTGTACTGTGACTTAAATTAATTTATGTAAATAGTTCATCTCTTCTAGATGCTTCTTTTGTTAAGGCAGAGACCATGTTTAGTATGTAATCATTAATAATGTATATTTAAAATAAGCCTCACAAAACAGACTTTGAAGAATCATTTCTACAGAAGCTCGTATTTTAATATAGATTTTCAAAAGCCAGCCTTCTTAATGGAAAAAAATGAAACTCCCATGATAAGATTTTAGGCGAATAAGGGGAATTGTCAGTGAGAAAGGCCAACACATCACAGCAAGCTGTGGAGCTCTTTGCAAGTTTTGTAAAGGCGTTCTGCTCCTCATCACTAATTCCTTCATCAGCTGCAACCTCATAGTTCTATCTTCCCTGTTGATTCACTCACTCCTTTACCAAGTGTAAAACACCTGCTTTATGTCTAATACTGAATCATCTCTGGGTAGTAATATTACCAATATATTTATCCATGTTCTGGAAAATTGCAACTCTGTTTTCCTTCAATTATTTTACAACAGTTTTGTTAAACTTAGTATTTTAACTGTCAGGTTGTGAAATTCCTAGGCCATGCACAATTTTGAAAACCTAAAGTAATATTCTTTTGGCTCATAGACCCTTTGATTATCTGATAGAAGGCATTGGCCCTGCCTCCTGGTAAATGAAAAATAAATATAGGATGTGGAGATTCCCTACAGGTCTAAAACTCATCTATGGACTCAAGGTTACAAACCTTTGGTCAAAGTCATCACATAAGTTGAATGCGTTTTGATTTAAGAGTGAATACTGTCACAGAACTTGATGAATTTTTGTCTTTACAGCACTACATTGCTAGATTCAGGCATAGAAAAACAAGATTCCCGAGGTCTTAAAATTTCTTTGACTTTATATTTTTCTGGGCAGAGATTGAAAATAAGACAAGTCCCAAAACTGTCATTTTTGGATAACCATCACTAACATTAACAAAATATAAAAATTATAGAAATATTTCAAATAATCCATTTTAAAACATGAGACATTTTAGTGAAACCTAGTTGGAAGGCATAACTAACAACTACTGAGTATCTACTATGTACCAGTCATTTGCCACTCATTGTGTAGTTGGATGCTTATAAAGTATCTTTCCAGTTTTACTAATGAGAATACTGAAGCTTAGAGAGGAGGGGTAGCCTGCCCGGGCACACATATCAGAAGTAGCGGAAACAGACACAGAAAGCAAACCATGATTCTCCATTCACATTCTTCTTCTAGATCATGCAGGCAGTTGTTTTGAACCACAAGATCTTTTTTATTTATCAATATTATGGAATTTCAACAATAGCAGCAACTTGTGATTGTTTTCCATAAAGCACCAAGTGACTATTGTTTATAAAAATAAAGAAAAATTTGATCTTTCCAGATTAAATGGACTATAGCAGGAAATAGAAAAATGTTAGAAAATGAGGTTTTTCTGGATGCAACAGCTTAGAGAGAAGTGAGATGATGGGGTATAATTATGGGTGTAAGTATTTAGTAGAAAAAGGTTAATATACTATTGTAGCTTTATAAAAAGAAATTGCTTGGAATATCCATTTCCAGCTTTCCAAAGAAAGGGCTAGCAGCAGCAGCCCGAGTTCATACATGGCTCCTGGGAATTTGACTCACAGAAGAAACTATGTTGAGGATATTACCAATCACTCTTCTAAGATGTAGAGATCTTCAAGTCTTAAACACAGGGATAACCGCCAACCTGAGTCTGCTTTGCTTGTGGAATTGATTAAAAATCTAAAAGCCAAAGGTCTCTAATGTCTTCAGATTCAAACCCCTCATTAGAACAATTTTTTTAAAAAAAAGAACAAAATTAAAAATTAATATAGTATTTGAAAGGGCAGGAGGAAAAAATGGATTATATATTTATATTTTAAATTCACTTTGCCCTACCTATGCTCTAATAGAATTTCAAAATACAAAGATGAGCATGTTGCATCTACAAGGTATTTCCTTAGTAGAAACGTGAATAATCTACCTTCACTGATGGCATGCAGCATCTGATATTACAAAATGACATTGTTATATCTTTGTATACAAAATATTATATCTTTATTATGGTTAGCTGATATAAGTTTAAGACCACATTTAGAAATCTCTTTGGAATTTTGAAATAAGAAAGAGAAAGGTAATACATCTCATTCCAAACAAGAGGTGCCTCCAGTTTTATGACATTGTTCATTTGTTGTTCAAGTAAAAGATTATTTAAACAAGAAAGACTATAAGTTGGATGATCATATTTTATAGATTACAAGTCCTAGGAACGACATGATCTTATTTAATTCTTCCATAAACTTGTTAGATGTCATGGTTCACATTTTTCAAGTGGAACACTCAAGGCTCAGAGACTTGTTGAAGTTATGTGAAAAATGGAGGAAATAAGGGAGGTGGACACATAAATTGCCTGGCATAGTGCTTGGTACAGATAAATATCATGCGACAGATGGAAAAGAGAAGATGGAAGGGAAAAGCAGAAAGGAAAGAAGAAACAAAGCCAATATGAAATCTTCATCTTCTGATGATATAATTACTTATAATAAGAGGTATGAAGATTCTCATTTCCAGATTCTTATTTATGATTACATATTGATGCATTTTTAAATGCTATAAATTTGGGGAATAAATAAGAGATAGAAATGTAACAATAAATATCTAGATTTCGGGTATCCAATTGTCTGTTTATTCAGTTCAATAATTATAATTTAGTAAGAATTGATTCAATATGTGGCATGGATTCCAGCCCTCAAGGTGTTTGCTGGTGAGTAAATATTTATATACATTACACAGATACGAAATTATGTAGTCAGAAGATAATCATGTCCAAAATGTCTAAAACAAATGGAAAGTGCTCTGGGTGGTGAAAAAAAAAGACTCATATAGGCTGAAATAAGCTGAAATCTCTCCTAGAAGAACTGGGAAGTATAACTTTTCGTAGGTAGGTGGGAAGCAAACAGAAACAAAGGGAAACCACTGGCAGGAACAAGTAAGGCCAGAAACAGATTTGGCAGGAGTAGAGAATGCATGCTGGAAATAATACAAGGTAAATTTAGGTTGGAGGTATGGGAATTTAAGTGTCCACATTTAGAATTGATCCAATAAGGAAAGAGGCCCTTAAAAATCATATTGCCAGAGCACATGCCACACAGATGAGACCAGCTGCCTGATGCACTGCACTCTGCTGTTGCAAAGGAATGCTGTCAATAGGCATCCTGGACAGAGGCAGTCTGATATTGGCTGAGTTGTACTAATGTTGATTTTATTTTTTTCTGAGCTTAATTTTCATATTTTCTTTTAAAGAAGCAAAAGCTCCTTTTCTGACATTTCCCTTCTAAGTACCTATTTTAGATTTGCTTTGAAGAAAGCTCTTAGAAATTTGATAATTGTCACTGATCATGCAAACCTGAACATGACATAGGTCGCGTGGCCTCCATTCCTCACTTTGGCTCTGGATCAACTGTATGCATTCCCTTTTGATCTGCCCAACGGTCAACACTCTTACAGGCCAAGACATTTAATTAAAACCAAAATTTAATAGACACTAGCTTGAACAAGGAAAAATAATTACATTATAAATTTTAACCTTAATATAGCTTCATAAAAACAGAGCATTAAAGTATTCTGAGGAATAAAGAAGAAAGTCGAAAGCTGTCCGTCACTACCTACTTGTCCTTAACCCCAGGATACCTTCCTCCCTTTATCACACATTGAATTATATTTTTCATATTAAACTAATGTTTCACTTGTTGAGTTTCGAAAACCTTGTCTCATGCAATCATCTGAACAACTTTGTTCGATAAGAAATCTCTCAGCGTAACAGATAAGAACTGAACATACGTAATTTTCCAAACATCTCTCAGGCAGCAAGAGGTGGAAGCAGCTGCTCTGATTGCAAATCCATTACCGTTTCCACTGCTTTATGAAGCTGCCGTCATGTGACATTATAATTTCATGCCAATTAGCTTCAAGTAACTTTGTGCTATTAATCTTTAAACTAGAACTGCATTCCTACATTTTCTATAGAGAAATAGAAGTAAAAATTACCCTCAAAAGAACCCAATATGATTAGACAAATTCATACGCCCAAACTTCTGTGGGCCAGAGCCACAAGTAAATGGTACATAAAGAACTGACAACCTGTGATGATGGTAACTACTCACCAGTCATTCACCATTTTCCATTAACAGAGCTCTGTTTTGCTTTTATGATTTTGGATGTATTAATTAGAAAGGAAAAATTCCCTCGTAACCAATAAGCTCATTAGTACTAAGCAAAAACTTGGGTACTAAGCAAGAATTCAGCTATTTCTCTCTACTGTTCAACAAATCATTAGATTCCTTAGTCTATCCAAAGTCATTCAGTAACATACCCTCAAGACAGGTTAAAGAAGTCAGTTGTGGGAAGCAGGAAGAATTAATTTGCTTTTCATAAATTAACAACTTATTTTCAAGCTGACACTTCTCAACATAGTTGTTCACTGAGATGGAAAATTTTTCTTTGTCCTTGATTCGATTTGATAACAATTAGAAAGGTTTAATTACATTTCTCCATTTGTGTTTGTACTTCAAAAAGTCTAAATTTCACAGCAGGAAGCTGATTTAGTCACATCTCCATTGATCAACATTTCCACAGTAATCTAGTAGACTGCAATTGGGGGAAAATAAAGTGTCAAAATGGGAAAAATTCTTGCATTTCTTAGCTTTCTTAAGGGTTGGCACATGGTGCAGCAAAGAATGTAGGTAGACTTCACGGCGTAGTGGAAAGGGTATTGAACCACTCTGGAGACGTGCCCAGCGCTGCACCCAAGGGCCAGGCCTGTGACTTTAAGAAAGCCAGTTGATCTCTGTGAAGCTCTCCTTTCTCAATCAACAAAATAGCTGCTCAGGATTCTCACTAAATTCCTTTCTGCTCTGTGATTGGCTACAATGAGCTTCATACGAATTGTGTGTGGACCTTGGCAGAGCAATGCCTTTTAACTGAAAACTCAAAATCTGAGTAAGTGGCTTTCACTTTTTCAGTCTAACAAGCCTCAGGGAGGATTGTACTATGGATTCACCCAGAAGTTTCCTTTTAAATTTAAGGACTTCTAATGAGATTCATACCTCATGACTCAAGATGTGATATTTGCCCAAATTTTTTTCTTAGTAACAGTGTAGGCGGAAGCTATAAAAATCTGAGTGGGTGAAACATTTTTTTTTTATTTCAGCATATTATGGGGGTACAGATGTTTAGGTTACGTATGTTTCCCTTGCCCTCCCTCCCCCCATGAAACATTCTTAAATTAGCTGCTGTAGTGGCTGGCATTGGTTAGTCACAAGAAACCTAAATTACATAGAAGCTTGAAGCAACACTCTATTACATCTGCCAAAACCAGACACAGCAGATACATTAGGCTGATGGCTTTTTCATCATGTGACGTGAACCATGGCTTCAAGTTCAATATTCAGGAGTCAAATTAAAAGAGAACCAGAATTTGGGTGAAAGACAGAAAATTAGTTTGTAACTTCCTTTGAATCTGAAAATGTGTCTATGAAAAAAAAAAAATCACAAAACAGTAAAAGACATCAAAGATTTCAGACTAAAGTATGATATAACCAAAAAACTCAACTCCGACCAACATCAGAATGCTGCTGTTAAATATTTCCCAGCACTGCTAAGCTTATGAAATTGAGTGATCAACGATAAGAGAAATTGGAATTAAAGAGAATTGACTTATTTTTTTTCTTTCATAAAATTACTGGAGTACAAATATTTTGGTTGCATGAATTACTTCTGTACAATTGACTCAAAGTTATAAATGTGTCCATCACCCAGATAGTGTGCATTGTACCCATTAGGTGTGAATTTACCCATTCCCTCCCCCCCACCTGCTTGATTTCCATTGAATTTTACTACCGTATGTGCCCATGAGTGGTGATCTGTTAGTTCCAATTTAGTGGTGAGTACATGTGGTGTTTGTTTTTCCATCCTTGCAATACTTCACTTAAAAGGATGGTCTCCAGTTCCATCCAGGTTGTTACAAAAGGTATTAGTTCACCATTTTTTTATGGCTGAGTAGTATACATATACCACATTTTGTTAATCCACTCATGTATTGATGAGCATTTGGGTTGTTTCCACATCTTTGCAATTGTGAATTATGTGGCTATAAACATTCGAGTGCAAGTGTCTTTTTCATAAAATGTCTTTTTTTTTCTTTGAGTGAATACCCAGTAGTGGGATTGCTGGATCAAATGGTAGTTCTGCTTTTAGTTCTTTGAGGTATCTCCATACTACTTCCCATAGAAGTTGGGCTAGTTTGCAGTCTCACAAAAAAGCTGCTGCCCAGCCGAGAGAATTGATTTCTTACGGATATCTGTGTTCAGCTTCAGCTGAAATAACACAGGTCAGCCCATTTAAATTGCAAGGGAAAATGCCTATATAAGTTAATAGTTTATCTGACTCAGATATAAACTTTTTAGTTGTCAGGTTTTAAGATAAAGGTATAAAAATCTGACTACTACCTCACGTTCACTATTACTCTGAGCTTTCCAGATAATTTTTAAATTTATTTTCTTATGAGATACTCACAAGAACTCTGTGATTAGGCAGGCCTGGTATCATCACCTCTCTGTGCACATGGGAAATCTCAAGTCCAGAAGAATCTAAGGAACTTAGCGAAGCTCATACTATTGTGAGAGGCAGAGGTGAGACACCATTGTACCTATGCTCTCGGAGTATAGTAACCTTTCTGTTCTAATTTCCAAAAATGATTTGGCTAGGATATATCCTTTAAGATTCACTCATATGGCTACCTTGTTTTACATTTTTTATATGGACTTAACAGTTAAGTATAAAGTCTTCCAAGGTTTAATCCTGTTGCTACATTTTTTAAAAAAAAGATTTAATAATGACCAAAAGTCCAAAGTCTCCCTGGACAGCTTTCAAAAGACACTATTAGAGTATGTGATGCTGGAATTTTAAATCCAGCAATAATTTTGGTTCAGGAAAAGAATAATAAAAATATATCTTCCAAAAGCTGAGCAAGGAAACACCATAAAAATGAACTCCCCAGGAACTGGTCTTTAAAAATCGAAATGATCTACTCCTCCGGCTTTACCCCCTGAGTTTTTTATAAGCCTGATTTCCCCCCAATCATTCACTCAGTTGTTCCTGCAGTGTCTGTGTGTGATCGATGATAGCATCATTTTAAAGGATTTGCTTTTACAGGGTAAACTCCCCAGTCTAGATAACAAATTAAATTATTTCCTGGTCGCCATGGTTTGTGCGAAGCCTGTTCACTGAAGCAGGAGGCAAAAAGATAAAGCTGTTAATGTTGCCCCTGCTGCGTCACAGGCGGCTTATTTCCTAGGAAACTCCCAGGCAAGAAAGGAAGCAGCTTATTAGAGATGGGCAAAGGCTTGTTGTTCAAATGAGAGTTTTCTAATCCTTTCCCTTCTCCCACTCCTAATCCCGAAAGCACTGGCAAGCATTGGTTATAAGATGTCACTGGCGCTTTGCTGCTAATCTGTTTGATTATGCCTATTTGGGGCTCCTACTTTACAGCATTTCAGGGCAAGAGCACTGCTAACTTTTTAAAATATCTTCCTTAGAATCTACTTTCAAAGGAAGAATAAAAAGAGCAAACTAATTAAGTAGGTCCAGTCTCCAGGTGATCTCGAGCTGGGATTCAAGGGCAGAACTGACATTGAACAGCACAGAAGTCATGTCACACAGATAATAGATTCGTCACTGTTGCCATAATCTACTTTATATGGAAGGTCTGAAAACTCTTGGGATGTGACTGGCAGGATGACCCCCACTGCCACATGTCAAGATCAGACAAGATCTCTGGATGCGTTTGAACAGTAATCTTGATAAAGCATGGCTCAATTTCAAACAGATGACCACTTTACCTTTAGAAGTCATGCCCTTGTTAAGCATTCAAAAGCCTACCAAGAAAACAAGAGGGTAAACAGAATTCAAGGCATATTTTTCTAATTTCAACTGAGCAAATAGGAAAGTGGTAAAAGCTTTTGGATCAAGACGTTGAATTGATCATCCACATTTCTCTTTCCTCCATACTCAAATTAAATTAAAATCTCAATTTAAAAAATAAGGAAAGTATCTCTTCACTCACAGTGCTGAGAAAAGGGATGACACATCAGCAAGCCCAGGATCTAAAACATTTGTACAACACAGAGAACAGCTGGGATTCTATTACGAAGAACCGGAATGAAGGGAGGTGTCACCCAGAAAGTACACAGAAGAATGATGCAGGAGCAACGAGGGCTTTGCTTCTCGCTCAGGTCTTAGCAGCTCAATCTCAAGGTGGGACGTTATAAAAATGGAGGAAAGTAGTGGAATGAAAATCAAAATATTTAATTAAAAAGAGTTTATGGAAAAGTTGTGCAATTTTAACCATCCCTGATCCATTTTCCTTTCGTGAGTAGCCCCAGAGTTTGCTCTTAGGCTAACATAAAATTTCTCTCTAAAGAAATGAAACTAGCCCCCAGAAAGACTCTCAGGACTCCCCATCCACTGTGTGCCATGAATGCGTTATGGATAGGGTGACCCCATGAAGTATTGTTCAAACTAGGATGCTTTGGAGGGTAAAAAGGAATGTTATTAATAATTATTTTGGGATAGCAGGTTTAAACTGGGACTGCTGAGGGCAAGCCCATGAGTATAGACACTCTGGCTCTGTGTGTCCTGAGGCACTGACCCTCTCCGCTCTTGGGGTTGCTGCGTGAGGCTTGAGGCAACCAGAGGCCCGGGGCCAGATTGAGCAGCCCCAGCGTGTCACAACAATGCAGCAGCAAATATTGTCATTTTCTATGTGTAATACCAAAAAAAAAAAGAAAGAAAGAAATATAACAGAAAGAAAAAAAGAAGATTTGGAGCACTGTTTAGGGGCAGAAGTCACATACCCATGGCCTTGGGGTATGTTGCATTTGGCTACAGAGTGTTTTAAAAATGTGGGCTCAAAATTTAGCAATCAGGAAGCTGAAAATGAAAATCTGCATTTGCCATTCAGAAGGATATCCATCCATGCTGTCCCAACATCATTCTGGAAACACTTCCATGAGGCTGAGTAGAGGCAAATTTTCTCACTGAGAAGGTTCCCTTACTTATCTAACCTGCATGTCTCAAACAGTCCTTCACTGTTAGTCTGCTGTCATTAAGCACTGCAGACTAAATCCCTCCATGTTCGACCTGGTGCTAGGGAAGGTACGGATGACCCTGCAAACAATTGCAAACCCCAAAGCGAAGCTGGTTTCTCTGCCTACCGACTGGCCCTTCCCACATTCACAAAGCCCAGATCTGATCCTTTAAGGGAGAAGAGTGAGAAGCCACGTCCATTAATCCACCTGGTTCTTCATTTATCAATAAGATTAGCTACCCAAAGGTCATAGGATATTTGAGAAAAAACAACAGCAAGAAAGAGAAGACCTAAAATTCCCAGATGAACAAACAAATCAACTGAGTGTCCCTTCCCACCTTTCCGTACTACTCCACGTGTTACTCCGTATCGTCCTCTTCCTGACACTGGCCGCTCTCTAAAATCACCCAGCTTATTTGTTTGTTTGTCGATTGCCTCCTTGTTACCAAGTTATCTCTCCAGGAAGAATGATTTTAACTGTGGCTTATTCCTATATAAACTGCACCTAAAATAGATTCCAATACAGAAGTACTTTACAATATATTATTCATTAGTATGGAAATAATCACTAGATGAAATACAGGCAGAAATGGTAAAAGTGCCTCCCTCAGTAGAGTGAGCTGCCTAGAGATAAGGATAAAGATGACCTTTATCTATTAATTTTAAAGATTGTATACAACTTTGGTTTCTATCATATATTATATCATATATTATTTTTATAACAATTTGAAAAGCAAAAAATGGAAAGAAACTATTCACTGAGTTTTAAAACAATCATCACTTCCTAAGACTGGAATTCTTCTCTAACACAGTCACCTAAAATGCACATCTCCAAGGAAACCAGAGATTTTACATGAACAACCCAAGTACTTAATTATCTCTTGGTTTGTTTGTTTACAAAGTTGGTTTTGAACTTCACAAGCATTTCTCAGTCTACTAGCCGAAATGTAGACTAGTTACATGTACGGATTCTGGAGTCAAACATTCCTGCATTCAAATCCTTGCTCTACCACTATCACCTGTGTGTCTGCAGCTCTCTGCACATTTAGTTAATCCGCATCCATGAAAAAGCTAACATGAGAAAACAACTGACCACACCTGCTGCACCAAGGGCTCAATATCAGCTACTCTAATAGTTATATATTTGGGTGCTTCTGTATGTTCAAATAATTTAAATCTCTGAAATAGGTGATAGCTCATCGTCTTTTCTATGACTATTAATTAAGCACCAATACATGCCAGTAGCTGTGATGAACCCTGGGGAGACAAATAAAAATAAGACAAAGGTATAAACTGCGAATATAAGATGTTTAGCTCTATGTTGTTTGTGACCTCAGATTTCTAAAGGTGGAAATCAAAGGTTGCAAATAGCTAGAACCACTGCGGGTATAGATTTGTCATCTACCTCCACACAACTTTTGAATTTTATTTATATGCTTCCCTTTTTCTACTTTGTATATATGAGTTTTAAGACTAGTCACAACTCTTTTGCATTAGTGTGGAAGCATAAATTAATTTTAAAATATTAATCTTACGCTCTACTTCTATCAGACCATAGGCACCCGAGTTAGGATAAGTTAAGGGAAAGAAAAAAAGAAGAAGTTGCTGGGAGGGATTGTAAGATGTGCAGCCCCAGGAAGGGCAATTAAAGGAAGAAAACTGAAAAATTATGAGCTTCATGTAAGTTAATGGTTTGTCTTGCGCTATACCAAAACAAAATAGTCCGTAAGCATTAGCTAAGAACAAATGTTATGATTATAAAAAACCAGATGCTACTCCCATACTCAGCATATTTCTATCCTCTAATAATTTGAATATCTTCTGTAAGGTAGAAATAAGTGAACTCTGATACGTCAGACTTTCTGCAGCTTCTACGTCCCACCCCAAGTCTCTAAAAATTAAAGAAAATACATTTTTTATAAATTCAATTTATCAGTGAAAAACTATTAATATAAGAGGTACCCCTGGTGAACAATAACGAAAGAGAAATCCCAGAAAGAGAGACAGCAGAGGGATTCGATTCAAGAAGAAAATACACGGTGGAACCCTCCTGCCAAAAGTGGAAGTAGCTATGAGCATGCCCTGAGTACAGATGGGTTAGATTGGGGGCTCTGGCACCAGGGACAGAGGGACTAATTAGGTGATACTTCAGTGAGAGCAACCAGGTAGACTCACTTTTCCACACCTTTGCCACAAAGCAACAAAAATGCCCCACATCAGCCACAGAGCCATTTTGTGAGCCATTTCATTCCCAGGTGGGAACACAGGTAGAAAAAGCAAGTCAGGTGCCAGGGACTGAGGACGTTCAGAAGGTACGAGGAACCATATGCCCAAATGGATAGTAAAAATAACTAACAGGGTGTCCCATTCAGGAACACGTTCTCCTTGGCACCATCTTTCACTCCCATTCTTGGCAAGAGTGTTTACTCTCCAGTTTGTCAGTCTCCACCACCCACTCCTGCTTGTTTATTTTAGCAGTCCCATCCCATGAGCATTATGAATTGTGGTTCCTACCCTGGAAAATCACCGGGCATTCTCTGTGTAGCCTTGAAAGGTTTAGTGAATTAAAATAGGCTCTAAAAAAATGTCACATGTTTCTGTTTTGATCAAGTGACAAGCTGAACTGCAAAGAGTCTCATTTGATAAAATAACTGCCCTTAACCTTAGGGCTTTACTAAACCAATAATTTGATTTGCTAGGTCTAAAAATAATTGTGTGAACCATCCAGCTAGCAATAAACAGAATTATGTAGGAGGATTCTCAGAACCTCTGCAAAGATGGGCTGATCCATCTCCTGAAGGAGCTTGCAGGGGAAAGCAGCAGATGTTATTAAACAAAAAGGACTTTAAGTTGTAAAAATTAGAATCTGGGTTATTTTAAAAACCCCTTTACCTAAATTCCCTATGTTTCTGTGCTCATGTGGTTTCTGAGCAATGACTTATGAACTGAAGTGCACCCTTTCAACAAATTATTATAAATGTTTGCATGTATAAGAGATAAAATCTTATCTCTTTTTTTTTTCTTTTTCCTCTGCTTTATTTTTTATTATTACAAAATTTTTACAGGGGCACAAATATCTGGGTTACATCTACTGCATTTGCACCACCCAAGTCAGAGCTACAAGCGTGCCCCTCCCAGATCTTTCATACCGCACACTTTAGGTGTGAATTTACCCAGCCCCTCCTCCCCTCTCTCACCTGCCCAAGCCCCAGTGAATGTTACTTCCATATGTGCCCATAAGTGTTGCTTGATTAGTACCAATTTGATGGTAAGTACATGTGGTGCATGTTTTCCAAACTTGTGATACTTCATTGAGTATCATCCAGCTTTATCCAGGATAATACAACAGGTGCTAAATCACCATTGTTTTTTTGTGGCCAAATAGTACTCCATGGTGTACCTATGCCACATTTTATTAATCCATTCATGTATTGATGGACACTTGAGTTGTTTCCACATCTTTGCAATTGTGAATTGTGTGGCTATAAACGTTCAAGTGCAGATGTCTTTATCATAGAATGTGTTTTTTTCCTTTGGGTAGATGTCCAGTAGCAAGACTGCTGGATCAAATCGTAGTTCTACCTTTAGTTCTTTAGGGTATCTCCATATCACTTTCCACAGAGGTTGGACTAGTTTGCAGTCCCACCAGCAGCGTCTGAGAATTTCTCTCTCTTCGCATCCACGCAAACATTTGTTGTTCTGGGACTTTTTGATAAAAGCCATTCTCACTGGAGTTAAGTGATATCTCATTGTGGTTTTGATTTGCATTTCCCTGATGATTAGAGATGTTGAGCATTTTTCATATGTTTGTTGGCCATTCATCTGTCTCCTTTTGAAAAATTTTTGTTCATGTCTTTTGTCCACTTTTTAATGGGATCATTTGATTTTTTCTTTCTGATTTTCCTGAGTTGTATATAGATTCTAGTCATCAGCCCTTTATCAAGTGTGTAGCATGCAAATATTTTCTCCCATTCTGTAGGTTGTCTGTTTGCTCTTGTGAAAGTTTCCTTGGCTTTGCAGAAGCTTTCTAATTTGATCAGATCCCATTTATTTATTTTGGTTGTTGTTGTGATTGCCTTTCAGGTCTTCTTCATAAATTCTTTGCCTAGGCCAATGTCTAGAAGAGTTTTTCCAACATTTTCTTCTAGAATTCTTATCATTTCATGCTTTAGGTTTAATCTGTTATCCGCTGTGAGTTGATTTTTGTGAGAGGAGAGAGGTGCAGATCCTGTTTCAGTCTTCTATATGTCGCTATCCAATTTTCTCACACCATTTATTGAATAAGGATTCTTTTCCCCAGTGTATCTTTTTGTCTGCTTTGTGAAAGATTATATGGCTATATGAGGATGGTTTTATACCTGGGTTCTCAGTTCTGTTCTATTGGTCTATGTCTCTGTTCTTGTGCCAGTATCATGCTGTTTTAGTTACTAAAGCCTTATAGTATAGCTTGAAGTCTGGTAAATTGATGCCTCCCAATTTGTTCTTTTTGCTTAAGATTGCTTTTGCTATACAGAGTCTTCTCTGGCTCCATACAAAGCTTAGAGTTATTTTTCTAGATTTGTGAAAAATGTCATTGGTATTTTAATAAGGATTGTATTGAATCTGTAGATCACTTTGGGTAGTATAGACATTTTAACAATGTTGATTCTGCTGACCCATGAACATGATATGGTTTTCCACCTGTTTATTTCCTGTGATATTTCCTTCCTCAGTGTTTTGTAGTTCTCCCTGTAGAGATCTTTCACCTCTTTAGTTAAATATATTCCTAGGTATTTCATTTTCTTCATTGCTATTGTGAAGCGTATTGAATCTTTGATTTGGAGCTCAGTTTGACTGTTGTTGGCATATAGGAATGCAACTGATTTCTGGGCATTGATTTTGTAACCTGAGACTTTGCTAAATTTTTTTTATCAATTCCAGTAGTCTCATGGCAGAATCTTTGGGGTTTTCTAGATATAAGATTATATCATCAGCAAAGAGCGATAGTTTGACCTCTTCTGTCCCCATTTGGATGCCCTTGACTTTCTTGTCTGATTGCTCTGGCTAGGACTTTAAGCACTATGTTGAATAGAAGTGGTGATAGAGAGTAACCTTGTCTGGTTCCAGTTCTAAGTGGGAAAGTTTTCAGTTTTTCCCCGTTCAGTATGATGTTGGCTGTGGGTTTGTCATATATGACTTTTATCATTTTCAGGTAAGTCCCACATATGCCTATTCTGTTAAAGCGTTCTTATCATAAAAGGCTGCTGAATTTTGTTGAATGTTTTTTCTGTTCCTATTGGGAGGATCACATGGTCTTTGTTTTGCTTCTATTTATGGGGTGAATTACATTTATAGATTTGCGTTTGTTGAATCATCCCTGTATCTCTGGGATGAAGCCCACTTGGTAGTGATGGATTATTTTTTTGATTAGCACCTGAATTTGATCTGCTAGGATTTTGTTGAGAATTTTTGCATCTATATTCATAAGAGATATTGGTCTGCAGTTTTCTTTTTTTGTTGTGTCCTTTCCTGGTTTTGGTACCAGGGTGATGTTGGCTTCATAAAACATGTTGGGGAGGATTTCTTCCTTCTCAATGTTGTGGAATAATTTCTGCAGAATAGGCACCAGTTCTTCTTTGTAGGTTTTGTAAAATTCAGGCGTGAAACCATCTGGTCTGGGATTTTTCTTTTTAAGAAGGTTTTTTATTGTTGCTTCTATTTCGGTACTTGATATTGGTCTGTTCAGGAATTCTGTTTCTTCCTGATTGAGCCTAGGGAGGCTGTGTGTTTCTAAGAATTTGTCCATTTCAAAGAAATAGAAAACTGTTTTTGACCCTTTGTTTTAAAAAAAATGCCTTTATATCTTTAGGAGAATAAAACTGAAACCAATCACAGTATAGAATTGTGTAATACAAAATTAAAATTAGAATCATATTTGTGATTATGTTTAAATTCCATTTAGGCAGATAAAATCACATATGTACCTATCAGATTCATAAACATCAAAATCAAATAAGCAACACTCTTCTTTTGTAATTGCAGTCTAGTTAGAAGCATCTATTTTCTAACTATGTAATATTCAGCATATCATAGAAAGTGGAGAGGGTTCCACATTTCTCTGTTCTTTACCCTGGAACTGCACTGCCTGGGTTCAAATTCCTTCTATGCCATATTCTAACTGGAAGATCTTAAGCAAATTATGTCACCACTCTAGGCCTCAGTCCCTCAACTGTCAAATGAAATAGTTAATATCTACCCTCATGGGGTTTGTATGATAATTAAATAGTTAAAATGTACTTGAAGTACTTAGAACAATCCCCAGTACACAGTAAGTGCTGTGCAAATTGTGTATGGTGATGCTCCCTCTGCCAGTACAAATAATATCCAGACCATGGAACAGTTCACAACTTACCAAATGCTTCTGTACACACACTCTCACTTTATACCAAACCTTCCTGCAAAAATGAAAGAAATTTCTAATATATTGAGAAAATGAAAAAAAAAATAAATGATAAACTATCTAAAATCCTAGATTTTCAACTATTAATCAGTTTTTAGAATTATATGCATGTGAGCTAACATGGCAAAGCCACCCCAAAGCATGCATATACTTCACTATATAAAGCATATACTTACAACTTCAAACAGTGGAAAAAAATTCTACCTTGGTTCAAACTCCATAGTTTTCAACTAAGACAAACTTTGGTGTTGAAAATGAATGAAGAACAGGTACAGATGGAACAGGATTCTGTTGTGTCTTAGTGATCCTCATTTAAGAATGGAAAACTTTAGATATAGGTATGTCACAAGTTCAGCAGAACTGTTGTCAAATATCAAGCTCTGACTTGAGGGATGAGAGGCAAGTACTGTGTCCCAATTTGCTTTGCAGCCTTCTTGGTGGCCTGTACTCTCTGTGACTGGTTGCAGTGGTGGTAGCTTAGATCGTTTCCCCCAAATTATTTAAACTCAAATAAAGTAATTATAGAACCACTGTCAGAAATTCTGGTATCAGGTTGCAAATGATTGTCTCAGAGCTATAATTGCCATCGCAGAAATTTGTAGAAGAACTAAAAGCACATTAAGCCATTTTGAAAAGAATTCTACCACAATTGAGAAGTTTGACTTCTGTACTGGTTCTTCAAATCCAAAATGAATTCCTGACCAGGCTCCCCATGGTAGGTATCTTTGCTGGGTTAGACCAACCAGCAAGGAATGTCCTTTACAGTCTTTTCAACGTTGGAGTCAATTCCAGGCCACAAGACACTACTTTTAGCCAATGTCTTCATATGAACACATCCCAGATGTGCTAAATGCAATGTAGCCAAGATAACTAACAACCACCTTCTGAAATTACAAAAAAATATCTCCATAAAAAGACATCTTTTGTGGCCAGAAAAGTCATGCTGACAGTGTGTGAATATCTGGGAGGATTGGTTTTTTCCTGGACACTCCCTGGTACACCAAGTCCAATGTATCAAAAATTCAGAAGCTCAGAAATTATTGCCTTTAATGGACAGAAAAGATCATAAAAATTTACTAATCCTAGAAAGGACTTAAATTTTCTTTCATTTTCAAGAAAGCATAATATTGTTCGCCTTAATAGGAGTTAATACCCTTAGAAGTGAAGAGGATGTTATGACGGAGGTACTGACTCGCACATTCATTCCTATCCCCTTGGGAAAACGACACACTAAAGTAATGCTATTTTTCCATTATGAGCAATACAATCAAGACATCATGAAAAAAAGACATCACAACCAGAATCTTAGAAAAGTAAGTCCTCACCTAGAAGTTCAAAAGGTAATGAAAATTGCAAACTAAAGATGCTCGATTTAAGATTTTCCCCCAAAGATTCATGATTAACTACTAATCAGCCTGGACAAAATATGTACCTGTAGTCTCCACATAGTCTCATTTTAACATTAAACTTTGTATTAGCATAATTAGTGTTTCCCTAAACATTTGGTTTAATGGCAATTTGTCTGATTAGGGTATTCTTCCTCATTTGAATTCCCAGGGGTAAAAAGATACATTTCTCATTTCAAATAAATTATTGTAACAATTGTATCTTTTTGGAATTATTTAAAGTCTATCACTACAATCAACTACATCTTCAGGGAACTCCCTTGGGAAAATATGGCCAATCTCCTATAATCTGGTTGACTAATGGTTTGAATATGTCAATTTCTTCCCCTGTTGCTTTGCCCAGCCTTCTTAAGATAAGAAACATAAATTTCAGTAGGAGTAGTTGTAATATACATTCACAAAATGCTCTTCATTAAGACAATGATACATTCATTATATCTTGAAAGACATGGTTGTCTCAACAATTCTAGTAAAGAGCCTCATGAAAAAAAATACTAGAAAATATTTTATAACCAAATATTCATATACCATAATGGCAATCTATTTCCAAATTCCTTCTTTGTTTTTATTAATTGTAAAGGCATTTATTACATTTCTACCAGGTGTTAGGAACTAGGAAAGGGGATGCAAAAAGTAATTCTGCAGCATATGCTTAAAGAATTTTCAAATATGTAGAGTTGAGACATATGGTACTGTTTTTCTTTCTTTCTTTTTATTTATTTATTGATTTTTGAGACAAAGTCTTGCTTTGTTGCCTGTGTATGAAGGCAGTGTCATCATAGCTCACTGCAACATCAAACGCCTGGGCTCAAGCAATCCTCCTGCCTCAGCCTCCCAAGTAGCTGGGACTACAGGTGCAACACCACACCTGGCTATTTTTCTATTTTTTGTAGAGAAAGCATCTTACTCGTGCTCAGGCTGGTCTTGAACTCCTGACCTCGAACGATCCCCCCACCTTGGCCTCCCAGAGTGCTACGATTACAGGTGTGAGCCACCACACCCAGCCTTGGTACTGTTTTTCAATATAAATAATTCTCATCAGACCATTTGATTTCATTTGTGAAATCTAAACATTTAAAGAGTAAATGATGATGTTTGCACATTTGATGATGCTGCTGCATATAGGAGTGACTTCAGTGATCACTCCAGGTGTTTCAAATGTCCTGGCCTCAATACAAACGGGGCTGCTGAGAAGGTTTTGTTAGGGAATGATTCTGTGCCCCATAAATAATGAGGAATAAAGGAAACTGTATTTTTTTTCTTTGGGGTAAGATAAAATCTCTCAGTATTTAAATTCCAGGAAGCATCAAACTCAAAAGACTCTTCCACTTCAACCATTTTAAATACAGGGTCTGCTTAAATTCAGAGTTTGAGAACTCATACAACCCCTCACCAATAGGACTTGAGAATGAATTTTACTGCTTATAATTCTCTAGTTTTCTGAGTAAGCAGCCTTCATCTGATCTTTAGAACACAAAGGCAGAAAGTTGAGAGGAGAGTAAGTAAGCAAGAAATGAGCAGACAAGCTTCAGATATCATCTGCTTATTAAAGAAAAACTACTGGACTCACACATCATAAATTACTACCTCATCAACTCACACTCAAATGGCAATGGCACACAATCACTAAAGTGATGCCCATAATCTCTTGGTATATAGTATAAAAAACTACTAGTGCATGATTTGTTACTTAAAAATGAAATCAATGCTGCCAATGTAAGCATGTGCACGCTCACCGAAGACTGGGAAAAATGGAACTTCTATTGTAAGGCTTCGGCAAAGACTGTCACTGAGAGGTGGGACGTGGCTCAATATTCAACTCAGCTTATGGTAGGTCCAAGAGAACAAGAAGCAGGAGTGGGGAAGGAATGGGAATAAATGAAGGAACTGACTTGATCTGAATAGCAATATGAACTACAATGGGGGAGGGGTCTTCTTCCTGGACACTGGGAAAAGTCATATTTAGCTTGCTGTTTTAAAGTACTATCCTCAGATGCTGTGATTTCTGTTAGAGCAGCGATTCCTAACCTTTTTGGCACCAGGGGCTGGTTTCATGGAAGACAATGTTTCCATAGATGGTGGGGGGGAGGGATGGTTTCGGGATGATTC
The DNA here is from genome assembly GCA_963575035.1 of Avahi laniger. Lineage (NCBI taxonomy): Eukaryota > Metazoa > Chordata > Mammalia > Primates > Indriidae > Avahi > Avahi laniger. The sequence goes on along the minus strand of CAUYSK010086888.1, from coordinate 2,127 downwards.
AGGCACATTACATTTATTGTGCAGTCGAACCTCTCTGTTAACAGTAATCTGTATTTACAGCCGCTCCCCAGTGCTAGCATCACCACCTCAGCTCCACCTCAGATCATCAGGCATTAGATTCTCATAAGGAGCACACAACCTAGATCCCTGATGTGTGCAGTTTACAACAGGGTTTGCGCCTCTATGAGAATCTAATGCCGCTGCAGATCTGACAGGAGGCGGAGCTCATGCGGTGACGTGAGTGACGGGAGCAGCTACAAATACAGATGAAGCTTGACTGGCTGGCTGTCACTCACCTCCTGCTGTGTGGCCTGGTTCATAACAGGCACGGCCCCAGTACCAGTCTGCGGCCCAGGGGTTGGGGTCCACAGTGTTAGAGTTCCACAATCATCACATGAAGATTGATACAAAAGTACCACTTTGGAAGGTGGTGTGACAGGAGGTGAGGAATGATGCATAAAGGGCGGTAAGATGAGCACTACCCTGCCCTACACTGACCTTCCTGCTTGTATGGCGTCTCCGGCATTCTCAACAGCGGAGCAGTCCTTGAGCTCCACGCTGTGGTCTCATCTACAACCAAGAAAGTGTGGCTCCCAGGGCAGTGAGGGAGCATGTGGCTCAGAAAAGGTGGTAAGGGAAACACATGGTAGGAGATGCTTCCCCAACACACACACAAACACACACAGAATGAGTGAGAGAGAAAAAGAGACCTTATCCTCCCTTTTCCCAAAAAACGCTAGAAAGAAATTGTCCTTAAAAGGAAGAAATAAAAGTAGCAGTTATATTACTTATTAATAAATGCAAATATTTGACAAAAGAAGTATGAAGCCAAATTTTATTATATTTGAAATAAATTTCGAAGTTCCTCAGATAGGAGAGAAATATTTATGGAGTCTGGGATGAAGAGGAATTCTACATAGCACAACTTCAAAGGGAGGTCTTGAGAATGAAATAAGATTAATAATATCTACACACAGTTTAATACATAAGAAGTTCAATTGATGAATGTGTTATGCATTGGTAATGATAATGCACTTTAGTGTACTTTAGTGGAAATGATGTTTTGGAGACCAATGTGATCGGTTCAGATCTGGGTTCTGCAACGTATTGGCTTTGTAATGTCAAGAATTTTACTTAATTGCCCTCAGACTCAGTTTCCCCATCTGTTTGAGATATATTCAAGGTGACTTGCATATTAAGTATATTTAGTACATAAATGCATTACTTATGGTTCTATGACTGAAAGAAGGAAGTTGTGTTGGAATCCAAGAAGGAAAACATAAGAACACTTAAAAGTAAAGATGGACAATTCCAACATTCAGTCTGAAAGATTGCAAGATAAAATATTCATTACAATAATAATTGCAGATGTAGCCTAATGCAAAAGAATACACAATATACCAAAAGTTCAATCCAAGATCTTCCCCTTCTACAATGTATCTATTGAAATAGGATTTTCCTAGTACTATGCAAATATATTAGTTTAAATAGATACAAAGTCATTATTCTCTTTTTAAAATATGTTTGCGTGTGTCATAATTTATAATAATAATAAAATTAAAGATAATTTTCTTTTGTCTCATCTTTTTCCTCATGAAATAAAAATCATTTCATTTCCCTAGCGTTTATTGTTATATTAAAAATTGCGTAAATCTAATTTTGATCATTTCTCCTCAATTCGTCCTCGAGATCATATATTTGGACTACTTTAATATAAGTTCTATATGTAAACCATAATTTTCAAAGAATTTCACAGCAAAAAATTATGAGACAATGATTTAAAAGTCATGAAAAATAGGAATTTCTTATATTTTCTTTTTTTTTTATTTCAGCATAATATGGGGGTGCAGATATTACGTGTGTTGCCCTTGCCCCCCCTCCCCCCCTCAGTCCAGGTTTCAAATATGCCCATCCTATTGCGTGGTGTGCATTGCACTCTTTGTGTACACATACACCCGTCCCCTCCTCCCTCCTCCCCCCTCCCCTCTGCCCAATATCTAATAGATGTAATTCTTATATATGCACTTATGTGTTGATCCGTTAATACCAATTTGAAAGTTCTTAACATGTACTAGAAATTGTTGAATCCTCTCATGTTGTAAAAGCCAACTTTGGGGGATTACATGA
>CAUYSK010086887.1:0-14809 GCA_963575035.1 Avahi laniger | reverse complement strand
GTGCTGTTTTTGGATCCTGTAGCTAGCTCTTATTCCTCTAGAGAGGCCCTCTTGTGTCTCAGATTGTGGGTGGGGCCCTAGGATTTCCAGGTGTGTCCTTATTCTCCATGTCAGTGGGAGGAGTGAGTCTGGGTGGGGCTGTGTTGGGCAAGTCTGCCCTCAGGTTCCACAACTGCTGCTAGTCTACTCTTTGTTTCTGTGCAAAACTGCCAGGAGGGACTGAAATAGCCCCACTCAGCTGAAAGTCTGGGCTTGGGGGCTGGGACTGTCCAAGACCCACACTCTGGAGGAGGTCTTGCTCCCTTCCTCTCTCCCCCACTTCGTGGCCTCTCCCAGGGTCAGCCAGCAAGCAGGACCTCAGGCCTATGGATCTCCTCTGCCTGTGACTTGGCCCGGGAAGTTCCCTACTCAGGATCATAGCCTGAGCTGTCCTAATACATCCCCTCAGTATGGGCAGGACCAGGAGTGAGTCCCAGTGGGGCTGGGTTGGAGAAGCCTGCCCTCAAGCTCCACAGCTGCTGTTAGCAAGGGTCAAAGTTCTGCTCTTTGTTTCTGTGCAGATCTTCCAGGAGGGGCTCAAATGGCTCCACTCAGCTGAAAGTCTGGGCTTGGGGGATGGTGCTGTCCAAGACCCGCACTGTGGAGTAGGCCTGGCTCCTCTCTAATATTCTCCTCTCTGTGTCCTCTCCCAAGCCTCTGCCAGCAAGCGGGGCCCCAGGTCGATGGATCTTCCCTGGTTCTGATGTGGACCAGGAGGTTCCCTACCCAGGATCATAGCCTGAGCTGGGTGCACAGCCCTCCGTTAGGAGGAGGGCTGCTGATCAGGCATACCGATCTGCCCCTGAAGGTACAGATTCCCCTTCAGGCTCTTTCACAGATCTCTCAAAACTTACTCTTTTTATTTCACTGTGTTTTGTACTGATTAGCCAACTTCTCTTCATCTCCCTCTGCTCCCAAAGTTTTCTTTGTTTTTTGTTTGTACTATTATTTTTTTATTGTAATTTTATTGTTAGTCCATGTATTATATAAAACATGACAGGAATGGTCTGGACGCAGTGGCTCTTGGCTATAATTGTAGCACTCTAGGAGGATGATGCTGGAGGATCACTTTAGGTCAGGAGTTTGAGACCAGCCTGAGTAAGACTGAGACCCCATCTCTACTAAAAATAGAAAAATTAACCAGGTATGGTGGCTCATACCTGTAATCCAGCTACTCAGGATGTTGAGGCAAGAGGATTGCTTGAGCCCAGGAATTTGAGGTGACAGTGAACTATGATGATGCCATGGCACTCTACTCAGGGTGACACAGTGAGACTGTCAAAAAAAAATTTAAAAATGGCAGGAAAAAAGAACAAATTTATAAAATAAATTAGATTGGATGTGGTGGATCACACCTGTAATCCTAGCAGTTTTGAAGGCTATGGCCTTACTGGAGGCCAGGAGTTGAAGACCAGCCTGGGCAACACAGTGAAACCTTGTCTCTAAAAAAATAGAATACATTGACCAGACATGATGTCTTGTGTCTGTTGTCCCACCTACTTAGAAGGTTGAGGCAGAATGATCATTTGATCTGAGGAGTTTGAGTTTACAGTGAGCTATGATAACATCACTGCACTCCAGCCCAGGGATCAGAGAAAGACTCTGTCTCTAAAATGAATGAGTGGATAAATAAATAAATTGACGTATTTGGTTGAAAAAAGTGTAAAACTTTCAATATGTTCTTGTGCCTTAGATACAAAAGATATCTAATCTGACACAATAATTGGTATGCTGCACAGTTAAGTCATAGTCTGATGGTGGCCCAGGAAATGATAGATTTTCTGAATCTTATCCATGAATATTGGCTATAACAAAGGCTGATATAGCAAAAGGTAATCATGTATCAAACAACAATATGGAAACTTGCATGAATAAATGCAACTTACTTCCTCTGAAAGAAGTGGAAAAAATAAATACTATGTTTACCAGTGCTTCCCTCACATCCCCCTCCCCAACCCCAAATATTATTCTAAGCATTCAGAAGAATATTGTGAGCAACTACAGTATTAAGATTCAACCCAGAGGTACATTCAAAACCAAGAGTAGATAAGCGATTGAGGAAATCTTTTTAGGTCTAGTACCATTTCATAAAATGCTCATTTTTGCTGGGGGATGAGTCTGTGGCCTATTTTCTTCTGATTCAATAGGATATTCCTAACTTTAACCTTGCTGAAAAAGAGACATTTTTATAGCTTCTATTCAGAGCAGCTAGGATGCAGGATAAGGCTGACATAAAACTATTTAGCAAAGCACATGCTTTTATTTCAGTTTGAAATCTAGCAAACTGTAAAATCAAGAAGAAATGCTGAAGATGAAGGTGTTGTTACTCAAGATGAAGGGATAAAATCATTCAAAAACAAGAATTAGGCATTCATTTAAAACTCAACATGTAGGACATCTTTCTCAAGCTATGTGGAAGATGAAGAATATTACCAAAGGCTGACGAGACCATTTGGAGATTAAAAGGTGCGGGTAAGAAGCATTTAGGAAGGAAGCTTGCAAAAAAAATACTTCTGGGTCTGACGAGGTAAGTGAGTCTGTGACACCTATGCCAAAGATACACTACCCATTATTCCAACATGAAGCTTGTTTTAAACCCAGGGAAAGTTATGTAACATATGATAGTTCATCAAGCATATTAAAACCAAACTTCCAATAGTAAAATCTCTCCATATCTGAAATGCAAGATACTCATTTTTCATTAATTCTGTGCATTATTGGGGAAAAAAGTAACATGTAAAGATTTGTTTTACTTCTACTGGGGGAAGGAAGAAGATAAATAGAACTGTTTTTCAATTTGCTTTTCAACATATACACATAACTGACATATAAATACACCAAAAATACTCCAAGAAAGAACAAAACAAACCAGAATTAAACACCGGAACAACCTGGGGTCAGACTGCACTAATACTTCATATTTTTACCGAAAGAATAGATCCTAGGAGAAAGTGCAAAATGGCCAAAGTAAATAAATGAATAACACTGAACAAAGAACATTACTAATATACAAAATATTTATTTTATTGAACTAATAACAGGTGATGTTCTCTATGACTGTAAAACTTTGGAACTGTATAGCTGATTTGGTAAAACTAGTAGATGCCAACTTACAAAAAAACAGAAAAAGACTGGGCATGGTGGCTCATGCCTACAATACCAGCACTTTAGGAGGCTGAGATGCGAAGATCACTTGAGGCCAGGAGTTTGAGGTTAGAGTGAGCTATGATCATTCAAGGCTACAGTGAGCTATGACCACATGACTGTACTCAAGCTGGACATCTAAGTGAGACCCTGTCTCAAAAACAACAACAACAAAAGAAAACTAAAACCAGAAAAAATTTTTAATTAGCTTTATTCTTTAATGACTTAACAAATTTTTTTACAAAATGTGGAACATCATCCTCTTCATCAATGTCTACTAGTTTTGCTGATTTGCTATCCAAGAGTTGCTATGGAAACTGTTCAGCTAACTTCCTAAGGCTTGTTAAGCTGTCAGTGCCAAGCTAACAACTGTATTTCTGTATTGGGGAGTATTTCTGTAATTGGGAGTATTTCTGTAATTGGTTTGGTTTCTACATGACTGGTAATTGCAAAGGTGTTAGCAGAGGATTGTTGAATAACTGTCCTCTCGACTTTTTCATGTTCACTTTTTCGATACCAGCTGTATTTTTTACAGCCAGATTTTCTTAGAGAACTCTGAAGCTTTTCTCATCAACTGTAGCTGTTATACGTACCACCTTCTTTCTGCCATCTGTACTCTTTTCCCTTATCTGGAACTGAGACTGAAGTTTGGCTAGCTTTTCTTGATTGTTGCTGCAAGTGAAGCAGGAGAGTCCTCCAACAACACCACCATGTGTCAAGAACCTCTCAAGTTTCTGCTTTTTCTATTGATATCTGTTTTCTATTTGGCTTATCTCTGCTGTAATCTTTATTATTTTTTTCCCTTATCTAACTTGGGGTTTTGTTTGTTCTTTTTCTAGTTCCTTGAGGAATAAAGTCAATTAGTTGATTTTCAATCTTTTTTCTTTTTTGATATGTATGTTTACAGCTATAAACTTACCTCTCCGTACTACTTTCACTGCATTCCCTGTGTTGTGTGTTCTATATGTTGTGTTTTAGTTTTTGGCTCAAGAGAATTTCTCTTGCAACTTCTTTGACTCATTGATTGTTTTTTTGTTTTTTGTTTTAATTTGGGGATCTCACTATATTGCCCAGGCTGATCTTAAACTACTGGCCTCAAATAATCCTTTTCCTTCAGCCTCCTAAAGTGCTGGAATTATAAGTATGAGCCACCACAACTGGCCTCATATGTACTTTTATTTTATTTCATTTCATTCCATTTTATTTTATTCTTTCATTTTATTATTTTATTTCGTTTTTGTGCATGCCCCACACCCCCTTAATGTATACTTTAAAAGGATGTGTATTCTGCTGTGCTTGTGTGGAACACCCAGTTTGTCTATAGAGTTTTGAAATTCTCAGTTTCTTCACTGATCTTCTATCTAGTTTTTTTAACCATTATTGAAAGTGGGATATTGAAGTCTCCTACTTCAATCATTATTAATATTAACATTATTGTTGTTGTGTTGCTATCTGTTTCTTCCACTTTTAATTCTGTCGAAATTTGCTTCATATACTTAGAACTCTGATGTTGATGCAGAAATATTTATAGTTCTTACATACTCTTGTTGAATTGACTCTTTTATTATTATAAAATGCTCTTTGTCTCTTGCAATGGTTCTTTGCATGAAGTCTTTTACTTGATATTATAGCCATTGTTGCCCTTCTTTGTTTACTATTTGCATGAATTATCATTTTCTTATCCTTTCACATTGAACATTTGTGCGTTATTAGATCTAAAATTACTCTCTTGTAGACTGCATATGGATCCTGTTTTGTTTTTTCCATTCAGCCAATTTATCTTTGCAGTCTTATTTTGTTAGTTCAATTTATTACATTTAAAATAGTTGCTGATAGGGAATAACTTATTATTGGGATTTTGTTAGCTGTTTTCTGTATTGCTTTTTTTGTCCCTAATTTCCCACTCGACTGTCTTTCTTTATCTTTCATTGATTTTTTTTTTTAATTAACTTTTAAAGCCTGATTTCTTCCTCATTTATTTTTGTACATCTTCTATGGATATTTTGTTTGTGGTTACCACTGCAACTAAATAAAACATCTTAATGTTTACAACATTGTATTTTAAACTGATACTTTTAATTGCAGTCACATACAAAAACTCTACTCCTTTCCATCTCCAACCTTCCCACTTAGTTATATTTATGTCACAAATTACACCATTCTATATCATGTTTCCATTAATGTAGATTCATAGTACTTCTACTATTTGTTCTTTAAATTCTTTATAAGAATTTAAAATGACTCAGTGCACCAAAATTATAATAAATCAGGTTACTATATTTTTCCATGTATTTATCATTATTGATGACCTTTATATTTTCACAGGGCTTCATGTTGCTATCTGGTGTCCCTTTATTTCAACTTAGAAGGATTCCCCTGAACAATGATTATAGAACAGATCTTACAGCAATGAATTCCCTCAGCTTTTATTTATCTGGAAAAATATTTATATTTTATTTTTTTCTAAAGGACAGTTTTATCAGGTACAGTTTCCTTGGCTGGCAGTTTTAAAATTTTAGCACTTTGAATATATCATCCCACTTCTTTCTGTCCTATAAGAGGGTATGTATGCCATCTTACTGATACCTCTCTCTGCTATTACCTCAGCATGAAAGAAAGCAAATGCTAATAATCCATTTGCCAATATTTTTCCTTCCAGTGATCCCAATAATTTGTTTTATTGAGTTCTTAAAGTGATAATGATGTCCTCCTCTCAAATTTGTGAACCTCTGGTTAAGAACATTTGAAGGGACTCACAAAGTAATTTGACAATATTTAATATTTTATAAAAAATAAAATTGAAGCAAATCAGGCCTGGCACAGTGGCTCACACCTGTAATCCTAGCACTCTGGGAGGCCAAGACGGGTGGATTACTCAAGGTCAGGAGTTCAAGACCAGCCTGAACAAGAGTGAGACTCGATCTCTACTAAAAAATAGAAAGAAATGATCTGGACAACTAAAAAAAGTATATACAGAAAAAATTAGCCAGGCATCGTGGCACATGCTTGTAGTCCCAGCGACTCGGACGGCTGAAGCAGGAGAATCACTTGAGCCCAGGAGTTTGAGGTTGCTGTGAGACAGGCTGATGCCCTGGCACTCTAGCCCAGGCAACAGAGACAGATTCTGTCTAAAAAAAAAAAAAATTGAAGCAAATCAAAAGATCATCTTAAAAATGAATAGTAGCAGTAAAGTAGCACCCAAATAGTTGATATTTTCCATTTAAACTTTTTACAGAGTAGGCTCCCATTCAATAAGTATACTCTTTAATTCACATGTAAGTAATATCTATTTTGTAAATATTATATGGCTTCCCATAAATTAAATTCTTCAATGATAAATAGAATTCAAAAGCAGATTTAGTAAGCAAAACTAAAAAGGTTTGAAAAGGTTTGACTGCAAACTTTGAATATTTGTGCCAGTCCCTATTGGCTTTTACTGCTCCTCTTAAGTGGTTGTGTGGCAGACCTCAAAAGAATTTGCCTGAATTTTTCTTCAGGTAACTTTTAATAGTGTAAGATTATTTGTATTGATGTAATCTTTGTAAGTTCTGTAATAATTGCAAGCTTTGACAAAAATTACAGACATAATCACCACTTTACAGAAATAATACCATCCTCTTTATTGAGTGAATTATTTGTTTTTGTTTTTTTCCAGTTGTCCACATATAATCATAGAATCTTATTTTGTGCTTAACAGTTTTTCTCCTCAAATATCAAGTATTTCCACTTTATACTGGCTGCAGTCTCTCCTCCCACCTCCCCACAAGTGTATATTCCTTTTGAAAAGCATTTAAAAAATTCAGAATGGTATACTGAAAGAAAGGAAATCTATTATCAGGACAATCTATTATCTATTATTATTTTATTGTTAGAATCATTATAATTATCCTTTAAAAGTGCATTTACAGTTACATTAGCTTTTTTAGTTAAATATTTTATTTTTTTTTAGCAGATTTAGGTTCACAGAAAAATTGAGAGCAAGAAACAGATTTTTATATATTCTGTATACTCTCTGTCCTCCTGAATCTTTCACATAGATATCCTTCTCCATTATTAATATCCCAAACAATGCAGTACATTTGGTATAATTGATGAACGTACATTAACACATTATTATCTCCCAGAGTTCATATTTTACACCAGGGCTCACTGTTGGTGTTGTACATTTCTTGCATTTGTACAAATGCATAATGGTAGGAATCCACCACTATAGTATCATACAGTTATCATATAGTTTCACTGTCCTAAAAATCCTCTGTGCTCTAGTATTTATTCATCCCTCTCTCCTCTGTCATCCCTGGAAACTATTGATCTTCTTTATCTCTCTGGTTTTGCCTTTCCTAGATTCCTTACAATGGAAGTCATAAAACATGAAGCCTTGTTTAAGTTTGGCTTCTTTCTACTTAGTAATGTGCATTTAAGGTTTTTCCTCCATGTATTTTCATGATTTGATAGATCATTTCTAACAAGTGCTGAATAATATGTCATTGTCTAGATGTGTTGTATTTTATTTATCTATTCATCTACTGAGTGAAATCTTGGTTGTTTCCAAGTTTGGACAGTTATGATAAAGGTGCTGTAAGTATCCATGTGTAAATGCTCCTTTTTATGTGAATATAAGTTTCAACTCCTTTAAGTAAAGACCAAAGGTTTTGATTGCTGAATTGCATGCTAAGTGTATGTTTAGTTTTTTAAAAAACTGCTAAATTATTTTCTTTTGAAAAGTTTCTGTTCATGTCCTTTGTCCACTTTTTGATAGGGTCGTTTGATTTTTTCTTGTTGATTTTCCCAAGTTCTAAGTAGATTCTGGTTATCAGCCCTTTATAAGATTTGTAGCATGCAAAAATTTTCTCCCATTCTGTAGGTTGTCTGTTTGCTCTTGTGTCTTCTAAACTGGCCCTACCATCTTATATTTCCAGTAACACTGAATGAAACTTCCTGTTGCTCCACATCCTCACCAGTATTTGATGTTGCCAATCTTTTGGATTTTGACCATTCTAATACATGTGTAGTGGACTTGTTTTAATCTGCATTTCCCTGATGATGTATGATGTCAGCATCTTTTTATATGCATGTGATTTGTCTTTTCAATCTCTTGACAGCATCTTTTGCACAGCTTCAGTTTCTAACTTTAATAAGGTTCAGACTCTCAATGCTTTTTTTTCATAAATTGTGCATTTGGCGTTATATCTAAAATGCCATTGCCTTACTGAAAATCATCTAGAGGTTCTTCTGTTTTCTTCCATGATTTTTTACGGTTTTGTTTTATCTTTAGTTCTGTGATCAACTTTAATTTTTGTATAAGGTATAAAATCTGTGACTAGTTTTTGTTTTTGTTTTCTTGTTTTTATGTGTATACATTCAGTCATTCCAGCATATTTGTTGAAAACACTGTCTTTTTTCAATTATATTGTTTTTATTTCTTTTTTAAAAATCAATTGGTTATGTTTATGTGGATCTATTTCTGGGTTATTTGTCTTATTGATTTATTTGTCTATTCTTTCACCATTACCACACTGCCTTGATTACAAAGTTTTATAATAAGTCTTGGAGTTGAGAAAGTCCTCTAGCTTTTTTCTTGTCATTGAATATTGTGTTGTTATTCTGAGTCTTTTTCCTCTACATATGCTTTAGAGTTAGTTTGTCAACACATACAAAATAATTTGCTGAGATTTTGATTGGGATTGTACTGAGTCTATAGGTAAAGGGAAGAACTAACATCTTGACAATAAGTGTTCCTTTTTGTGAATATGGAATATCTTTCCATTTACTTTATTATTCTTTCATTTTCTTATATCAGTGTTTTGTAGTTTTCTCACATAGATTTTTACACATATCTTTTTTTTTTCTTTGAGACAAGAGTCTCACTGTGTTGCCTGGGCTAGAGTGCTGTGGTGTCATCCTAGCTCACAGTAACCTCAAACTCCTAGACTCAAGCGATCCTCCTGCCTCAGCCTCCCGAGTAGCTGGGACTACAGGCATGCACCACCGTGTCCGGCTAATTTTTTCTATATATTTTTAGTTGTCCAATTAATTTCTTTCTAGTTTTAGTAGAGACAGGGTCTCGCTCTTGCTCAAGCTGGTCTCGAACTCCTGAGCTCAAACAATCCACCCGCCTTGACCTCCCAGAGTTTATGAACATCTTGTTAGACTACAGCTATAAATATTTTATTTTAGGGCTGCTATAAATACTACTGTGTTTTTAATTTCACAACATTTGTTCATTGGTGGTATGGGGAAATTGTTAACTTTTTAATATTAATTTCATATCCTGCAACATTGCAATAATTACCAGGACTTTTTTTGTTTATTCCTTTGAATGTTCTAGGTAGATGATCATGTCATATGTGAACAATCAGTATACGTTTACTTCTTTCTCTTGTTATATTTCATTAACTGGGACTTGTAGTATGATATTGAAAAGGAGTGGTGAAAGGGGGACATCCTTCCTTCTAGGTCATCGTTGGTTTCTTGATCATAATGGAAAACAACTTCAAGTTTTGTATCATTAAGCATGATGTTAACTGTAGAATATTTGTAGACATTCCCTATCAATTTGAGGAAATTCCCCTCTATTTTTTGTTTGTTGAGAGTTTTCATCATAATTGGGTGTTGGATTTTGTGAAATGCTTTTCTGCATCTATTGATATAATTATGTGATTTTTCTTCTTTAGCTTATTGATGTGGTGGATTACATTAATTAATTTTTTAATGTTGACCTAACTTTGAATACCTGGCATTAATCCTATTTGGTTGTGGTGTATAATTCTTTTTATGTATTGTTAAATTCAGTTTATTAATATTTTATTGAAGATTTTCATATCTATGTTCATGGGAGATATTTCTGTGTGGTTATCTTTCCTTGTAATGTTTTCGTCTGGTTTTATTCCTAGGCTAATGCTGACCTCATGAATGAGTTAGCAAGTATTCCTCTGCTGTGTCTTTTGAAAGAGACTACATAAAATTTCCATAATTTCTTCATAAAATGTATGGTAGATTTACCAGTGTATATAATTTACCAGTAAATGCATCTGGGCCTGATGCTTTCTGTTTAGTCAAGTAATTAGTTACTGATTTAATTTATTTCATAGGAATAGCCTTGTTCATATTGTCTATTTCTTCTTATTGAGTTTTGGCAGATTTTATCTTTTGAGGAATTAGTCCATATCATCAAGGCTGTATTAGATTGGCACAGAAGTCATTGCGGTTTTAGCATTGTTGAATTTTGCTGTTTGATATTGGAATACATTCTTAAATAAATGTGGCTATGTTATACCTCATTTTAATGTACATTTCTTGCTTTATGATTTCTTGTTAATGATTTAGTACTTCCTGTTTATTTTATATTTATTTTAGACTATAGAAATGATGTTAGGCAAAAAGCAAATTTGATTGAATCTCTTACTTGAGTTCAAAAAGGGTCATAAAGCTGCAGAGACAATGTGCAATATCAACAACACATTTAGCCCAGGAACTGTAAATGAAGGTACAGTGCAGTGGTGATTCAAGAAGTTTTGCAAAGGAGAAGAGAACCTTGAAGATGAGCAGCACAGTGCAGCCATCGGAAGTTGATAATGGCCAATTGAGAGCAATCATGGAAACTGATCTTCTTATAGCCAAAGAACTCAATGTTGACCATTCTATGGACATTTGAAGCAAATTGGAAAGGTTAAAAAGCTCAATAAGTGGGTACCTTGTGAGCTAACCAAAAATCCAAAGCATTATCGTTTTGAAATGTTGTCTTCTTTTTTTGTATGCAACAATGAACCATTTCTGGATTGAATTGTGACATGGGATGAAAAGTGTATTTTATGAGAGCTGGTAATGATTGGCTCAGTGGTTGGATTGAGAAATTCAAAGCATTTCACAAAGTCAAACTTGCACCAAAAAGGTCATGGTTACTGTTTGGTAGTCTGCTGCCAGTCTGATCCAGTACAGCTTTCTGAATCTTGGCAAAACCGTTATATCTGAGAAGTATGCTCAGCAAATCGTGAGATGCACCAAAAACTGGAACATCTAAAGATGGCATTGGTCAACAGAAAGTGCCCAGTTCCTCTCAATGACAACGCCCAACCACACGGCAAACAGCCAACACTTGAAAATTTGAACGAATGGGGCTATGAAGTTTTGCCTCATCCACCATATTCACCTGACCTCTTGCTCACCAATTACCACTTCTTCAAATATCTCAACAACTTCCTGCAGGAAAAATGCTTCCACAATGAGTATAATGCAGAAGATGCTTTTCAAGAGTTCATTGAATCCCAAAGCACAGATTTTTACACTACAGGAATAAACAAATTTATTTCTCATTGGCAAAAATGTGTTGATTGTAATGGTACCTATTTTGATTAAGAAAGATGTGTTTGAGCCTAGTTTTAATGATTTAAAATTCATGACCTGAAATCACAATCACTTTTGCACCAAACTCAATAACTTTTTAAAGTATAGACTTGTTCGCAGTATTCCTCTATTATCCTTCTATAGTGATGTCTCCTCTTTCATTTTTGACGTTAGTCATTTGTGCCCTTGGGGAACCCAAGGCCTTGGGGCCACATGTGGATTCTTGAGTGTAGCCTTAAATAGAATCCAGATTTAACAGAACAAATCCTTTTACTAAGGATTAAAAGCTTCCCCAGTCCTGGAAACTTATTAATTTTATTGATATTCTCAAAGAAACACCTTTTAGTTTATTTTCTCTGCAATCACTTGTTTTAAATTTTATTGATTTATGTTCTTTTTGTTATTCCTTGTCTTCTGCTTACTTTTTTTTTTATTTCAGGATATGGTGAGGGTACAAACATTATGGTTACACTTTATGTCTTTGCCTCACCCAAATGCGGTTAAAGGCATGCCCTTTTCCCCTAAATGCTTCCCATGTCCTTCAGTTGTGGATTTACCCTCCTATCACCCTAATCCCTGGAGAGTATTTCTGCCATGTGATCACCCTAATGTTGATCAGTTAGTACCAATTTGATGGCGAGTACAAGTAGAGCCCATTCTTCAGCTCTTTTGGTGCCTCACTTTGGATAATGGGCTTAAGTTTAATACAGAAAAGTATAAGAGGTTCTAAATCACTGTTGTTTCTTATGATTGAATAATATTCCATTGGAAACATATACCAAATTTTAATAATCCACTCATGAATTGATGGGCACTTGGGTTGTTTCCACATCTTTGCAATAGTGAATTGTGCTGCCATAAACTTTTCGATGCAGATGTCTTCATCATAGAATGTTTTGTGCTCTTTTGGGTAGATGCCTAATAGTGCTATTGCTGAATCGAATGGTATTTCTATTTTTAGCTCTCGGAGGTATCTCCAAATTCTTTTCCACAGAGGTTGCACTAATTTGCAGTCCCACCAGCAGTGTAAGAGTGTTCCTGTCTCTCCGCATCCTTGCCAGCATTTGATGTTTTGAGATTTTTTGATAGAGACCAATCTCACTGGGGTTAGATGAGATCTCGTTGTGGTTTTGATTTGCATTTCTCTAATGATTAGAGACGTTGAGCATTTTTTTATATGTTTGCTGCCATTATTCTGTCTTCTTTTGAAAAGTTTCTCTTCATTTCCTTTGCCCATTTATCAATGGGGTTGTTTGATTTTTTCTTGTTGATTTTTTGGGTTCTAAATAGATTCTTGTTATCAACCCTTTATCAGATGTATAGAGAGAAATTTTTTTTCCCATTCTTTGGACTGTCTATTTTACTCTAACGATAGTTTCCTTGGCAGTGCAGAGGCTTTTTAATTTTATTAGATCCCAATTATCTATTTTTGTTGTGGTGGCAATTGCTTTAGAATTCTTCTTCAAGAATTCCTTGCCTAGGCCGATATCTGAAAGGGTCTTCCCAACATCTTCATTTAGAATCCTTAAGGTTTCATGCCTTAGGTTTAAGTCTGTTATCCATCTTGGATTGATTTGTGTGAGAGATGAGAGGAGGGGGTCCAATTTCATTCTTCTCCATGTGGCTATCCAGTTTTCCCAGCACCCTTATTGAAAAGAGATTCTTTTCCCCAATGTGTGTTCTTGTCAGTTTGTCAACGATTAGATTGCCATATGCGGATGGTTTCGTCTCTGGATTCTCAGTCCTGTTGCAGAGGTCAATGTCTCTGTTCTTGTGTCAGTACCAAGCTGTTTTAGCTACTATAGCCTGATAGTACAACTTGAAGTCTGATAGACTGATAGCTCATACTTTGTTCTTTTTACTTAAGATTGCTTTGGCTATACAAGGTCTTTTCTGGTTCCATACAAAGCATAGAATTGTTTTTTCCAGATCTGTGAAGAATGATAATGGGATTTTGATAAGGATTGCATTAATTCTGTAGATCACTTTAGGTAATATGGACATTTTAACGACATTGATTCTGCCAATCCATGAGCAAGCTAGATTTTTCTATCTGTTTACAGCTTTTACAATTTCCTTTTTTTATTGTTTCATAGTTCTCCCTGTATAAGTCTCTCACATCTTTTGTTAAATATATTCATAGATATTTAATTTTCTTTGAGGTTGTTGTAAAAGGAATTGTGTTTTTCATTTGATCATTGGTTAACTGTTGTGGCATATATGAATGCTACAGATTTGTGTGTATTGATTTTGTATCCTGAGACTTTGCAGAATTCATTTATCAGTTCTAGGAGTCTCTTAGACGAGTCCTTGGGGTTTTCTAGATATAATATCATATCAGCAGCAAAGAGTGAGAGTTTGATCTCATTGTCCCCATTTGGATACCCTTAATGATCCTCACTTGCCTAATTACTGTGAAGAGGATTTCGAGCACTATGTTGAATAGAAGTGGAGATTGAGGGCAGCCTTGTCTCATTCCTGTTCTAAGTGGGAATGATTTCAATTTTTCCCCATTTAATATGATATTGGCAGTGGGTTGTCATAAATGGACTTCATAATTTTAAGGAATGAGCCATGTATTTCTATTTTGATGAGAGTTTTTATCATAGGGGTGTGTTGGACTTTGACAAAAACTTTTTATACATCTATTGAGAGAATCATATGGACTTTCTTCTTGCTTTTATTTATGTGGTGCATTGCATTTGTAGATTTACATATGTTAAACCAGTCTTGGATCCCTGCCATAGAGTCCAACTGGTCATGGTGAATTATTATTTTTTTTTATTTAAGCATATTATTGGGGTACAGATGTTTAGGTTACGTATGCAGTTGTCCTTACCCGTCCTCTCCTCCTAAGTCTGAGTTTCAAATATGTCCATCCATCGGGTGGTGCGCATTGCACTCTTTGTGTATGTATATACCCATCCCCTCTCCCTCCTCCGCCCTCCACCTCCTCCTGCCCTATACCCAAGAGATGTTATTCTTATATGTGTACTTATGTATTGATCAGTTAATACCAATTTGATGGTGAGTACATGTGGTGCTTGTCTTTCCATTCTTGAGATACCTCACTTAGTAGAATGCATTCCAGCTCTATCCAGGAGTATACAAGAGGTGCTATATCACCATTGTTTCTTAACGCTGAATAGTACTCCATGGTATACATATACTACATTTTATTAATCCATTCATGTATTGATGGACACTTGGGTTGTTTCCACATCTTTGCAATTGTGAATTGTGTTGCTATAAACATTCGGGTGCAGGTGTCTTTCTTATACAG
>CAUYSK010086886.1:0-12303 GCA_963575035.1 Avahi laniger | reverse complement strand
TATATTTTCAGTTGTCCAGATAATTTCTTTCTATTTTTCTTTTAGTAGAGACAGGGTCTTGCTCTTGCTCAGGCTGGTCTCGAACTCCTGAGCTCAAACAATCCGCCCGCCTCGGCCTCCCAGAGTGCTAGGATTACAGGTATGAGCCATCGTGCCCGGCCTAGATTGGTTTTAAATCACAATTATTGCAACTCTTCTCAGTTACGTTTACTAACACCAGATTTGGTGACATATTTTAGACTTTTCAGTTTTTTTATCTTTTCTTATTGTTACCATCTTATTTTACTCATCTTTTTCTTGCTCAAATTGTTTTTCTTATAATTATTTTTCCTTGATTCACTTTAAATGGTATGTCAATTTTTCCATTATAAGGAGAATCCCAGGGAAAGTGATGTCCACGTGGGGCTTTGAAAGCTCTGATACATTCGTGCAAGTCTAGAATGCAGCACACATTCAGAGAGCTGTGTGCGGCGCAAGAAAGACATGAGAAGACATTAATCTCTCACCTCTGGCTGACATTGATTCTCTGCAAAAGCAGAAGCGAAGGTTAAGGGCAGAATTATAAACTGCTTGTCTAAGCAATAAAGATGTGTCCTAACACGTTGAGAGACTCTTGGCAAATGCAGGACAATATATTAGTTCAAAACATTTATGTAAGTGTCTTTCAAATCATTAGCTCACTACCAAACTAATCAAGCAGAGACTTTAGCAGTCACATAAACAAAGAATACAGACTTTACAGAATTAATCCAGAAAAGTCATTAGACAAACAAACAAAAAAGTATCAATAACATCAATAACAAACAAGAATAACGTCAAACCATTAGGAGGAGATAATCCGATTTATAGACTTGTCACATTATATTATTTAGAATGTCCCCTTTTCAACAATTAATTAGCAGACACGTGAAGAAAGAGGAAAGCAGAGCATGTCCCACATACATAAAAAATAATTTATTCAATAGAAACTGTCTTTAAGGAAAGTCCAGATGTTAGACTTTCTGGGAAAGATTTTAAAGTATAAACATGTTCAAAGCATTAAATTAAATCCTGTCTAAAGAATTAAGAAAAATTTCCAGAACTGTATATCACCAAATGAAAAATATCAATAAAAGACATGGATTTTTTAAAATAAGTACCAAATATAAATTCTGGAATTCAAAAAACAATGACTGAAAAAAAAAAGTCACTCAAGGAACTCAATAGCAACTATGAACTGGTAAAAAAAATTAACAAACTTTGAAATATGTCAATTGAAATTATGTAATCCAAGAAACAGAAAAAAAAAGGCATGAAGAAAAATAAACACACTGGTGATATATTATTAAGAATATCTTCACATACATAATGGGAGTCCCAGAAGTGCAAGAATGTGATAAAGGGGTGAAAAGAATATTTAAGAAAATAATAGATGAATTTTCCTAAATTTGATGAAAACTATCAATCTGCATATTGAAGAAGCACACAAACTCCACTTAGAATAAACTTCAAGATATGTACATCTAGACCTGTCATAATTAAATGTTCAAAAGCAAAAAGGAAACCTTGAAAGAACAAGAAAGAAGAAACTCATCATGTACAGGAAATCCTCAATAAAAATGACAACTGACTTCTCAACGGAAAGCAGAGACTGGAAGAAAATGGAATGATATCGTCAAACAGCTGAAAGAAAAAAATAATGACAAGCAAGATTTCTATATCCAGAAAAGTTTTCTTTATAAACAACTGAATATGAACAAAAACTGAGAGAATTTGTTGCTGGAATACATGCATGTCAAGAAATTCTAAAGAGAGTTCAACTAGTTGCAGTAAAAAGAACCCTGGACAGTTCTGGACTTCAGAAGCCCCGTGTGGGTCTCGTGGCGTTGCTTCATAAGAGGTCTAGGAGCAAATTGGTCTTCTTGCCTTTTCCGGTTTCTCACACTATTGGCTCAAGGCCCCCTTCAAGGGCATAATTGGCTGGTCAAGTCTTTTTCACATCTCATTACTTTAACACTAAATTTTTTGCCTCCCTCTTCCACCTTTAGGGTACCTCATTCACACGGGACATACCCAGAATACTCAGAATAATCTACCTATTTCAAGGTCAGATAATTAGCAAACTTATTTCCCTCTGCTACCTTCATTTCCCTTTTCCATATTACACAACATATTCACAAGTTCCAGCAATTAGGACGTGGGCATTTGGGAAGCTATTATTCTGCCTTCACACTAAATTAAGAAAAGAATAGAAAATTAGAATATACCTGTAACAAGTAAAGAAATAAAGTTAGTAATTAAGACACAGCCATTAAGAAGAATGAAATAATTTATTTTGCAACTTAGATGGAACTGGACAGTATTATACTAAGCGAGGTAACCCAAGAACAAAAAATCCAATGCACGTTTTCGCTAGTAAGTGGGAGGTAAGCAATGGGTAGGCAGGTCCCTCAGAGTGACAGAATGAACACTGGAGACTGGGAAGGGGGAAGGTGGGAGGGACTCGTGGGATGAAAATTTACCTATTGAGTACAATGTACACTATTCAAGTGACAGATGTATTAAAAGCCTAGACTTCTCCACTATGCAATTCATCCATGTGACAAAAAACATTTATACCCCCTAAATCCATTAAAATAAAAAAATGAAAAATGAAAAAAAAAAAATAAAAAACTTTTTACAAAGGAAACGCCAGGCCCTGAACAGTTTAGTGGTGAATTCAAGCAAATACGTAAAGAAGATTATCACAAATAATTCACAAACTCTTTGAAAAAAATAAAACAGGAGGGAATTCTACCCAACTCATTTCATAAAGCCAGTATTACACTAAAATCCACACCAGAAAAAAATGAGTAAAGAAAATTCCAGACTATTCTTTCTCATAAATACAGTTGTAAAAAAGCTCAACAAAATATTATGAAACTAAATGCAATGATGTATTAAAAATTATATAACATGACTAAATGAGATGCCTACTAAGATGCAACTTTACCACATGAAAATCAAACAATATAATACAGCGTATAAATGGGATAAAGTACAAAAAAACACATGAATATCTTGACCTACAAAGAAAAATCATTTGACAAAATCCAACACTCTTTCATGATAAAACAAAATACTCAACAAACTAGGTATAGATGGTATATTATTCAGCTAGGGCTGTTATAACAAAATACCATAGATTGGGTAACATAGACAACAGGAATTTTTTTTACTCACAGTTCTAGAGGCTGGGAGCCTGATGTCAGTATGCCAGCTTAGGTTCTGGTGAAGGCCGTCTTCTTGGCTTGCAGAAGGCTACCTTCTTTCTATGTGC
This sequence comes from Avahi laniger, assembly GCA_963575035.1. NCBI lineage: Eukaryota > Metazoa > Chordata > Mammalia > Primates > Indriidae > Avahi > Avahi laniger. The sequence continues at coordinate 9,005 of CAUYSK010086886.1, read as the reverse complement.
TCACATAGCCTTTTCTCAGTGTAGGCACAGAGGGGAGAGAAGGTAGAGTCAGAGAGAGAGCACAGGAGATAGCTCAAGATCTCTCTTCCTCTTCTTACAAGGTTGCCAATCTTATTAGATTAGGACCCCATCCTTATGACCTCATTTAACTTTAATTACTTCCTAAAGACCTATCTCCAAAAATACAATGGGAATTAGGGCTAAAATATACAAATTTGCAGAGAACACACTATAGTTCATAGCAGAGGGAAATTTCCTCAACCTTACAAAATTCATTTATAAAACAAACAAAAAACGTTTAACATTACAATTAATGGTAAAAGACTGGATGCTTTCCCCTAAGGTCAGGAACAAGACAAAGTCTGCTTTACTCACTTCTATTTGACATTGTACAGGAGGTTCTAACCTGGACAAATAAGCAAGAAAAGAAAATAAAAGAAATTCAAATTGTTAAGGAAAAAGTAACTCTCTCCATTCTTGTTTGTAGAAAATTCTAAGGAATCCATTAAATGCAAAAAAGAATCAATTTGAACTAAAAACCTAATTAAACTAGTTCACCATATTTGTAGTATGTATTATCAATACACAAAGAATTATTTCTATACACTAATAATAAATGATCTGAAAATGAAATTAAAAGTAATTTGATTTAAAACATCACAAAATACTTAGGAATACACTTAACAAAACAAATATAAAATTTGCACACGGAAAATTATAATACATCATTGAAATAAATTGTTTAAATATTTAAATAAATGGAAAGACATCTGATGTTTCTGAATTGGAAAACTTAATATTGTTAAGATAACAATATTCCCAAAATTGATGTACAGATTCAAACCAATTTATATCAAAATTTCAGTTGCCTTTTTTTTTCCAGAACAAACATGCTTCTCCTAAAATTCATATTGCAATACAAGGGATTCAGAATAGCCAAAATAATCTTGAAAAAGAACAAAATTAGAGCATACACTCTTCTTAATATTGAAATAAGTAAAACTATAATACTCAAGACAGTGGAAAATGATGTAAGGACAGAGATATAGGTCAATGAAATCGAATTGAGAATGCAGAATAATCCTGTATATTTATGGTCAATTAATTTCAATTAAGAATCTCAGGAAGATTTAATGGAGGAAAGAATAGTCTTTGAAAATTTGATGCTTGGTTAACTGGAAATCTGCATACAAAACAATGTATTAGAAATCTTATCTCCCACTATAACAAAAATTAACTCAACATGGATTATAGGCCTAAACATAAGATCTAAGACCATAAAACTTTTAGAAGGAAAAATACAAGTTAATCTTCACAAACATGGATTAGGCAATGGCTTCTTAGGTATGACACCAAAAGCCAAGTAACAAAATACAAATGATTAAATTGGATTTCATCAAAATTAAAAATGCTTGTACTTCAAAAAAACATCATAAAGAAGTGAAAACATAATACACAGAATGGGCAAAAATATTTGTCAATCATATACCTCGTAAGAAATTTGTATTCAGAACATACAAACACATATAAAGATAGTCAATATATGTTACAACAATATTAAAAGATAAGTAACACCATTAAAAGTGGATAAAGAATTTGAACAGATATTTTTCCAAAAAGATATGCAAATGGTCATTAAGCATTTGGAAAGATGCTCAACATCATTAATCATTAGGGAAATTTAAATTTTAAAAACAATGAGATGCCTCCTCATACCCACTAGGATAACTGCAGCTTGAGCATCATTAATCTGAAAATACAAAATTTGAAATGATCCAAAATATGAAACTTCAAGCACTGACATGATGCCATAGTAAAAAATTTCACACCTGACCTCATGTGATGGGTAGCAGTCACAGCTTTATTTCTTGCATAAAATTTATTAAAATATTGTATAAAATTACCTTCAGGTTATGTGTATAAGATGTATATGGAACATAAGTGAATTTCGTGTTTAGATTTAGGTCGCATATCCAAGATATCTCAGTATGTATATGCAAATATTCCAAAATTCAAAAAAAGATCAATGTCTGAAACACTTTTCATTTCAAGCATTTTGGATAAGAGATTCCCAACCTGTATAATCAAGATGGACAACTAAAATGTAAAACGGTGCCACTTACTATGGAAAATAATTTGCCAGTTCTTCAGAGAATTAAACATGGAGGTATTATATTACTCAGAATTATACTCTTAGGCATATATAGAAGAAAATTGAAATATATCTCCACACAAACACTTGTACATGAATGCAGAGATAAACAAAATGTGGTATGACTATACAACAAAATATCATTCAACCATAAAAATGAAGTATTGATATAGTTTACAACATGGATGATCCTAAAAATAAGTAAAATAAGTGAAAGACATCATATAAAAAAGCCCACATAAATGTATGATTCCATTTATATAAAATGTTCAGAGTAAGCATATCCAGAGATAGAAGAGATTAATGGCCGTGAGGTGTTAGGGAGAGAAAACAATAGGGAGTGATGGTTAATGAGTACGGGATTTCTTTAGGGGATGATAAAAATGTTCTGAAATTAGTGGTTCACTAATTAGTGGAACCACTAATTAGTGGTTCACTAACTGTTCACACAATGCTGTGACTATCCTAAAAGTCACTCAATTATACACATAAAAAAGTACAGCTTATGGTATGTAAAGTATATCTCAATAAATCATCATAAAAACACTCCATGTCAGGAACTATTTTATCACAAAAATATAGTGATAAATAAAAAGGAGTAGTCTTTACATTCTAGTTGGGAGGGACAAGAGCAAGAAAAACAAACAAACAAATAAATAAATAAATAAATAAATATTAAAAAGATCAAAAAATGTCATTAGCAGTTACTAGTGGATAAGTGCTATGAAGGACTGAATGTGCCCCCCTCCCCCACAAATTCTGATATTGAAATTCTACTCCCCCCTCAATGTAATGGTAAAAAGAAGTGGGGCCTTTGGGAGGTAATGAAGTTATGAGAGTAAAATCCTTCTGAATGTGTTCAGTACTCTTAAAAAAGGAACTCCAGGCAGTTCTTTGTCTCTCTGCTTTCCATCACGTTATGATGCAAGGAGAAGTCAGGAGTCTGTAATCCGAATAAGGATCCTCACCAGAACTTGACCATGCTGGCACCCTGATCCAGAACTTCTAGTTTCCAGAACTATGGGGAATAAATTTCTGTTGTTTATAAGCCACCCAGAGCACAAGTTGGAACTGAACCTAACATATTGTAGGAACAATAAAAAGATGGACATGGCTAGAGCACACTGATGTGTACAACACAATAAGGTATGAGCGTTAAGCAGGGTCCAGCTTGAGAAGAACTTTGACAATCAAGAGTTGCAAGTTTGTTTGCTTTTCCTTGGCAACATGGAAAGCCGATAAAAGTGAGAGAAAGAAAGGCAAGGCAAGACAAGGTAGGACAAGACCACATAGGACAGTACTGGAAAGGAAAGGAAAATAAAAGGAAAAAAAAGGAAATAAACAACAATTTAGTACACATATCAATAGTATAGACTGTTGAATTTGGAGGCAGTTAGAGATAAGGGATGGCAAATGTCATAGCATTTTGAGTGGGCTGGAAAAATTTTTTCAAGTTTTAGTCCAAACTCTATCTATCTGTGTTACAATCATATTTTTAGGCATATCTCTTATTGCATTGCCAGCATTGAAAATAAAACCTCAGTTTCCTCATCAGTAATAAATGAATAAATAAATAAGGTTAACATCTGACTTGTCCATGTCATTGTCTTATGGTAAGGAATAACCAGAATAACTATGTATAAAATGTATATAAATGTACAAAAATATGTGTATAAAAATGCAATTCAAACTTTGAAGTGACGTGTATTATAAATAGGTAAATAGCAGTGCTGAACAGTATGGGATTTATAGAAATGTTAAATTGACTCCTAATCTTAGGATTCCCTCTTACTATTTATATATTCTGAGAAATTAAATAAACTCTGAATCTTGGTATCTCTGCCCTAAAATGGTGGCAATAATAATTAATTTTTGAATTTTTAAAACATTGTGATAAGGTACATAAAGCATTTAGTACAAATCCTTCTATAAGCAAGTATATAATAAATTATATATTTTAGCAGTGATGGTGAAAGTGGTGGTAGCAGTAATACTTGTAGTAAGAACAATATTAGCATAAGTCAAATTTTACTATGATGCTATTGTGTATGAAATGATTCAGGACAGTTTGCATATAATGTGTGCACTATTCATTCCACAGTCTAAAAAAATTTACTGTAGTTTCTATGCTAAGCATTTTATTGATAATTTTAGAATAACTTGTCTGATTCTAAGCTAATCTGATCTTCTATTTAATTCTTGAAAATGAAGAAAAAATTCTGAGAGGTTCTTAAGCTCTTGGTACATTTTTAGGTGTGCATGTTCTGAAGTAGCTTGAAGTAAAGAAAAGAGCTTAAATAATGGATTAAGGGTGGCATGATTATAAAATCTACAAGAGATATTCAAGTATATCAGCATCCCAATTCTCTTAGCTGTAAAATGACAACAATACTACCTGATAGTGTTGTGTGAGATTAAATATGGTGTAATATATAAATTTCCTTGAACATAACTTGGCATATATTAAGTATTCAGCATACAATAATTCTTTTTATTATATCTTAATCTAAATCTCACTTTTACCTACTACTTTTATAGGAACAGTAAAAATCATTTTTATATTAAAGTGACAATTATTTCCATATTGATTCTCCCTAAAGAGAAAGAACTGAGTATTTATCACTAATTTTTGATCACTCTTCCTGCTGTTTTGGTCATTTTGTACTTTATACAATCTCTCAAATACACACATTTTATCCTAGAGATCTGAAAATCATATCAAATGCTTTATTTCCTGGAGTTTGGATTAATGTGACTATAAGCAGTGAGGTTTATCTCAATTGAATTAATAGTCACCTAATCTTTTGCTGCAAAACTAGCCTTATGCTTTCCTGTTTCTCTTGCCCCTCCAAAGAAATTGCCTATGCATTTTTATCTCTCTTCTACCTTCCATAATCTTCTTGTTTTTTATCTTTTATGAAAACAAATAAATAATAGGAAATGATAAATTAGTCAGAACCACGTTAAAATAGATCTTGTTTTTCTCTTTATTCCCATTAATGTTTTTCACATTCAGGTCTTTTCTCTCCTTTGGTTATGCACATTCTTTCTTCCATATGTTTCTCTTTTTCTTTTTTAAAGAGCAACTAACTATTCAGTTTATTGCAAACAAAAGAAAGACAATAAACTCAGATATCAAGTCATTTGAACAAAAACAATTAGTTTGTAAATAACAGATCAAAGGAAGCTACTTAGCCAGTTACCAGATAAATGGTAAAATACAAGATAATGTCAACTTAGAAAATTCTAGATAACTTACAAAATACTCATGTGCTGTTCCTAATAAAAATGCCAAAGTATGTATCTCTTTTACATCACATATATGTACTTTTTTCTGCTTTCTTTTTTCTTATTTCAGCATGTTACATGAGTACAAATGTTTAGGTTACATATATTGCCTTTGCCTACCCGAATCAGAGCTTCAAGCATGTCTATTCCCCAGATGATGCACACCACACCCATTAGGTATGAATAACCCATCCACCCACCTGTCCAACACCCAATGAATGTTACTACTATATGTACACATAAGAGTTGATCGGTTAATACCAATTTGATGGTAAGTACATGTGGTGCTTGTTTTTCCATTCTTGTGATACTTCACTTAGTAGAGTGGGCACCAGCTCTATCCAGGATAATACAAGAGGTGCTAGATCACCATGATTTTTGTGGCTGAATATTTCTCCATGGTATACATATACCACATTTTATCAATCCACTCATATATAGATGGGCACTTGGGTTGTTTCCATATTTTTGCAATTGTGAATTGTGCTGCTATAAACATTTGAGTGCTGGTGTCTGTCTTATAGAATGTCTTTTTTTCCTTTGGGTTGATGTCCAGTAATGGGATTCCTGGATCAAAAGGTAGTTCTACTTGTAGCTCTTTAAGGTATCTCCATATTACTTTCCCACAGATGTTGTACTAGTTTGCAATCCCACCAGTGGTGTATGAGTGTTCCTATCTCTCCACATCCATGCCAACATTTCTTTTGGGATTTTTTGATAAAGGCCATTCTCACTGGAGTTAAGTGATATCACATTGTTAAAATGGTTATACTACCCCAAGTGATCTACAGATTTAATGTAATCCTATTAAAATACCAATATCATTTTTTGCAGATACAGAAAAACATAATTGTATGCTTTGTATGGAACCAGAGAAGACCCCATATAGCAAAAACAATTTTAAGCAAAAAGAACAAATTGGGAGTCATCAATTTGCAGACTTCAAGCTATACGATAAGGCTATAGTAACTAAAACAGCATGACAGCATTGTACTGGCACAGGAACAGTGACATAGACCAATGGAACAAAACTGAGAACCCAGATAAAAAACCATCCTCATATAGCCATTTAATCTTTGACAAAGCAAACAAAAACATGCTCTGGGGAAAAGAATCCTTATTCAATAAATGGTCGTGGAAAAGTTGGACAGCCAAATGTGGAAGACTGAAACAGGATCTGCACCTCTCACCTCTCACAGAAATCAAATCATAGTGGATAACAAACTTAAACCTAAGGCATAAAAGTGTGAGAATTCTAGAAGAAAACATTGAAAAAATTCTTGTAGACATCGATCTTAGGGAAATAATTTATGAAGAAGACCCCAAAGGCAATCACAGCACAAACAAAAATAGATAAATGGGACCTGTTGAAACTAAAAAGCTCTGCACAGCCATGGGAACTATCAAGAGCAAACAGATAACCTACAGAATGGGAGAAAATATTCACATGCTACCCATCCTATAAAGGGCTAATCACTAGAATCTATATAGAACTCAGGAAAATCAGCAAGAAAAAATCAAACAACCCCATTAAAAGGTGGGTAAAGGACATGAACAGAAACTTTTCAAAAGAAGACAGCCTAAAGGGCACCAAACATATGAAAAAATGTTCAAAATTTCTAATTATCAGGCAAATGCAAATCATCCACATATTCCTTTTTTTAAAATTTCCATCCTTTAAGAGGTGATTCTAATGATTAATATTTGGAGAACAAAATGACAATAGGTCAGGTCATTTCCTCTAGCTATGTTTCTCTTGATGTTTTTCTTAAAGTTCTATTTTTTCTGTAACATATTCTGCTTAGTTTGTGCTCAATCCATGCTCTTTAGTTTTTCAGTGACTTCTACCTGTTTTTCCTGTTGAAATTTCCATATAATAACCATTTTTCCTGTTGAAATTTTCATATAATAACCATTGGAAAAACTTGCTGACTTTTCAAAACTGGCTGTATTAAACTTGCAAGACAGGGCACCAGCTTTTGACAATTTAAGAAATGACTCAAAGAGTGAATTCAGGCAGTGTTGGTGAGACTTGACAAAATGGACAACCTGCTGGAAAAGTTAGTGAATTTATCTGTGGAACGTGAGTCTGTGCACAGTTTAAGTTAAATCAGCCTGTCTAGGTCTTATCTTGGAAAGCTGGCCTTAACATTTTGTTATTAAAATCATTTGAACTTAGGCTATGCTGTACTTCATTGTTCGTTCAGTTTAACTGTTTTGTGAGTTATGGTACAGTTGCTTCCTAAATTTTGGTTCTGTTTTATTCTTCATTTCTTCCTCCTGCTCTCTTCTTCTTTCCCTGTGAGGGAGAAAAAAAATAAATATTTAATAGATGAAGAAATATAGGAGGAGCCAAGATGGCGGATGAGACAAGCTGCAAGTCAGAAGGTCTCTGCAAAAAAGAAGAATTTTAGAAGAAAGAGAAAAAAAAACAAGCGAGCAGAGAAACATAGATCGGGTGACGGTCAGAAGGAAGGGTGCCTGAGACTACAGGAGACTCCACAGGAAGACGTTGTGGAGGAGAACTGGAAGGAGAAAGGTCCCGAGAGGCTTGGAGACCAGCAACAAGGGTAAGTGGAGCACCTAAATTCCCCTTCCCTTGCATCTCAGACTACTGATGGGCTCCTGAGCGACTGGAGAGACCTGCCAACATCAGCCCAGAGACGGCTGCCACCAGTGAGCAGTGACCTCTTGCGGACTCAGTGCCGGGCTCCCAGCCCCCTCGGGGTACCTCCCAAGGTGCAGACCCGAGCCTAGTGGCAGACACCATAGTGCTCCATTCTCTCCTTCCCCCTCCCTACCCGTGCGTGCCCAGAAAGACAATTTAGCCATCACACGGAGGCATCTCCGAGGAACGGGACCTTTCCTTTTGCAGCCCTACAGCAGACTGAGGGGTACTCAGACTGCGAGTTCCCTACCCGCCAGCCCTCCTGGGTGCTGCTTGCCTGGGGACTCCAGGAGAGTGGGGCAAATCCCAAGATGGAGTGAAATCGATCCAGCTCTGGCACCCTGTAGGTGATTCAAGACCAGCACCTCTCCCCCTGGCAGGGTCAGGGATTGATCTCTGGGGTCCAGGAGTCAGGCCTACAGACCAAACCCCATACACCCAGGTCACAATTGCACTGCCCTGGGGCACGGAGGAGAGATCTGTGAAAGAGCCTACTGAGGAGTGTGTACCTTCAGGGGCAGATCAGCGTGCCTGACTGGCAACCCTTCTCCTAATAAAGGGCTGTGCACCCAGCTCGGGCTACGATCCTGGGTGGAGAACCTCCCAGCCCACATCACGGCCAGGAGAGATCCATCTGCCTGAGGCCCCACTGGCTGGCAGAGGTCTGAGAGAGGACACGGAGAGGGGGAGATTGGAGGAGAGCGAGACCTGCTCCAGAGTGCGGATCTTGGACAGCCCCACCCCCCAAGCCCAGACTTTCAGCTGAGTGGAGCCATTTCAGCCCCTCCCAGCAGCTCTGCACAGAAACAAAGAGCACAACTTTGACCCCTACTAACAACAGTGGTGGAGCCTCAGGGCAGGTTTATCCAACCCAGCCCCACCCAGACTCACTCCTGG